>MCJB01049119.1:87016-140244 GCA_002018475.1 Nicotiana obtusifolia | reverse complement strand
TGAGCCTTTACAAATGTGTCAGCCAACATAGCAAACGAATCGATAGAATTTGGTGGCAAATTATGATACCACGTCATCGCCCCTTTAGATAGGGTTTCTCCGAACTTCTTTAATAGGACAGATTCGATCTCGTCGTCTTCGAGATCGTTTCCCTTTATTGCACAAGTATATGCTGTCACATGCTCGTTGGGGTCCGAAGTCCCGTTATATTTTGGGATATCGGGCATTCGAAACTTCTTCGGGATCGGCTTCGGAGCAGCACTAGACGGGAACGGCTTCTGCACGAACTTTTTAGCATCTAAGCCTTTCAGAACTGGAGGAGCACCCGGTATTTGGTCGACTCTTGAGTTGTATGTTTCGACCTTCTTGTTGTTATCCTCAATTTTCTTTTCCCCGGTCTCAACTCGTTTGGTTAATTCTTCGAGCATTTTGATAATTCCGGAGTTAGCCTCCGAACTGCCTTCATTTGGTTGTGTTGAGGCCGGTTCACCTTATTCGGGCGCAGCCTGTGGCGGGACATTATCCGTTCCCCCTGGTTCTGAACTCGATTTTGTAACTGCGCTATCGCTGCCTGTTGATTTTGCAGCATCTCAAAAATCGTTCTGAGGCTAATTACTTCCTCTCCCTTTTCCTGAATTCCTGAACGATTTTCACCCCGAACGCTGTGTGAAGAGCCTGGCGCCTGGTTGGCGTCAAATGCCATTTGGGAGTTGACATCTACTGGACCTTCGTGCTCGGGTATGACATCATCTCCAACTCGATTGTTGAGTTCATTGTTGGTTGGAAGTGAGTGTGCCATGTTTTACCTGGTGACCTGAAAAACAGAAATTTCTGCAAAGAGCAAGTGTAAAATTGTGTTTGAAAAAAAAAGATGTATCAAAAGTTTACTAATATCCTTAGCTCCACGGTGAGCGCCAAACTGTTTATCCTAAAAATTGGATAACAATTGAATTTGTTCGCAGTGCTAAGGATCCGTAAACTAATTGATGCTAAATAATAATAATATGACGAGACAATTAAAATGTAAGAGAAAAGTGATGAAACCGTTAATTGTGGTGAACAATGTGAAAGAATATCAGCCTTTTGCAGTAGTAACAATAACTGTATTAGATAACCAAAGAAGATAGAGAGTTTTTCTATTGATGTCTCGTGTGTCTTTAACTATGAGCCAAAAACTGCCTCTTATAGGCTACAATCAGAATTATAAACAAGGTAAATAACTGATTATAGGGTAAATCCCCTAAAATCCGGGGTAGAATCTCCCCAAATCGCGTTCTAACGGCTAAGACGGTTGAGATAATTGCTCCTGGCGAAATATCCGGTGATAGGCGAGATATGTGGTTCGAGACCGGTCTTCGGTCCTTTAGCATTTCCCGGTCGGTCGCATCGATTCATTCCATCCCGGTTGCTCCGACTATCGAGCCCAACTTCTTGTCTCCGTACCGGACTAGTTTGGTCTTATAACGCCTCCTTTACGACTTTTTCTAGTTGGGTCAGCCCCGACCCGAAATCGTGTAAAAGTATTTTACCCAATACAATAATCTCTATAAATTAAAGGAAACAAATCGAATATATAGTCGTGGAATAATTTCTGTTCTTCGTTTTCTTGATTAGATTATCTACTAATTAGTATTATTACTTTACACCATGACTTTTTATTAGCTCGTCTCTTAGCTTAACATCCTTGTTCACCACTCTTCTTTCGATACAATATAGATATATATTTTCCTAAAATACTTTTTCTTGTTTTTAAACTTCTAGTAGTTCACAATTATTGAATTGTCTAAATCATGAATAGTATCGTTAGTACCATTTATCTAATTTATTTTATCTTTAAAGATAATTCAAATATATTCTCATATTATTTCTATCCCTCTTTTTTTTCTTAAAAGATAACTATTAGTTTTATTATCATCAGTATAAAACAGGCCAAATTCAAAAATAGTTAGATTTACAAATGATAATTGAAAAATAGCCACGGTTTCAAAAGTAATCGAGATTTAGCCACTTTTCATGTAAAGATAAATCTGAATAAAAAAACTGAAAAATATTCCAGCATAATATACTGGAGTTCGAATGTTTTACATGTGAAAATCCAGCATAATATACTGGAGTTCCAGCATAATATACTTGAGTTCCAGCATAATATGCTGGAAGGTCATACACATGTGCTCCAATCTCCAGTATATTATGCTAGAACTTTTCATGTTACAGCAAAATAGTTGCTATTTTTTAATGACTTTACAAACGCTGTCTATTTTTCAATAACCGGTACGAAAACTGGCCCATGCTATTTTCACGTATAATACTATACAAAGCCACGTCTTAGATACAACCCAGGTAGCTATCTAAGTATCACAAACAAAGAAAATAAATTCCTGAAGCAAAACTTTTTAAGGGAAGTATGCACACCTCCTAGGGAGGGATTCCATGCATTCTCTATGAAACATGGAGTACTAATAAACAAAATCACTACAAAAGTTTATCTCTATAAGACTAGAAGGGATAGAACTGAAGTATTCTTTTGATTGTTGTGGATGCACTGAAGTATTTGTCTTATCACACTCTTGTCTTCCTGCGCAACAAACTGATTCTGTATCCAGATATTCCTTGCTATATTAATTTTCCTTAGCATCCAGCATGACTGTGTTGGTATGGCCATATGCTCTACATGTTGCCCTTGTATATAGTACATATATACTAATTTAATCATTGTGTCATATTAGTAAAGTCAAGTCCTAGTAGCTTTTAAAATTACAGCCTTATTCTACAAGTGTAAGTTGGTGAGATTCAAACCCCCAACTAATTTGGGAGTACATATTCTATCCCCATGCTACTAGGACCCTTATTGTGATAACATCAGTTCCAGAACATATATAAATTTTACGGTGTGCCTCAATAGTCTTCATCACTTTAGCATGTATTAAAAATAGTTGACCCTAGATGCTTGAATACCAAACGATACAATTTGTACTAGTTGTACCCTCCCAGCAGAAGATAACTTTTTTGGTATCCAAGAAGTGATTTTATTACGATCTAAAATTTCACCAAAAGTCATGGTGGCGCCTAACCCGCTTGTTAGGTAGACCAACACTCAACAACAACAATAATAGAATTCAATTATTAAGTCATTAACTATTTCATGATATAAATAAAATACAAAAAAATATGAGATCAATATTATAACTATAAAATTAGAGACAAGGTCTAAAACGACTACAACTGTCTAACAAATGCCCAAAATTCGGTGTCACCTCATCACAAGCATCTTATAAGAGTAACTAGTTTAACTGAACAATAACATCTGTCCATAAAAGAAATACGTAGACAGAAATCAATAAGTAAGGAAGGGTGACTCCATGTGCTGGGGATCAGATCAAGTAGAGTATCTCACCACGAAGTCTTGAACAAAATACCCCTACCCAGCTCAAAGGGTACCATTTATACCAGTCTCAGAGCATGCACAAAATGTGCAAAAGCATAATATGAGTACAAAAACACGATACTAAGTAAGTATCAAGTCTAGCCTCGAAAAAGTAGTGGAGAAGGATCGACAACGACATTTACTAACAGTCCAATAATCAGATAAAGCATGGATCCATTACGAAATAAGACATGGTATCATCAAACAAGACATGAAATCTAGATAAATAGTTCATATGAAAACTTAGGCATGCTTTACAACTATATGAGATCAAATTAGGTGTCAAATACCTCAATCCTCGCACAAAGATATGATATATGTCAATCGATATTCTATCAAAGCCACTACATGAATATAAGATATGTAAATATGCATACTCAGGATCTCCTCAAACCTTATAACACAAATCTATATGCCTGATACAGGTCACGTGTCCAACCAAGCACTATGTTCGAGTGCGTACGCTTATAGAGCACAAAATAACATGGGTAATCGCCTGACTCCGGAGGGACGAATCCATACCCAAGCGTTGATCATTTTACAATCAATAATCATTAACCAATCATTGTGGCATGCAATCGGACCCAATCATAATACCATCGTTATCCAATAACCAATAATCAATATCTGCTCATAGTGTCTGTAAAAGAAACATATACTTCGATATCTATCGTCTTCTGTACAACTACTCTGGTGAAGTGGAGTGCGACAACCAACACTTGAAATGTGTACCTTATTGGGGAGGAACGTCACCAGGTCTATCCATACCTGTGGGCATGAACACATCGCCTAGAAGAAAGGGGTGTTAGTACAAAATATTTACTGAATATGTAAGGCTCATAATGTACGTAAACCATAGACATAACATAAGACATATGAATACAAAAGTTCAACCTGAATATCGAAAACAAGCCACTTGGGGCGTACACTGCGGTAACCATGAATCATAGGTGTATACAGATTTTGTAAAAGTCATGCCACTTATTATGCTATTCATTAAATATAATATAATATTATTCAACCGCTCTTTGGGACATATCATTTCATGTCATGTTCAGCTACTCTTTGGGTCATATAATTTTATATCGTGTTCAGCCACTCTTTGGGGCATATCGTATCATATCGTACCCGGACTCAGAGAGGAATCGGTAATGTCTCATGTGCTCATCACATCGTACCCGACCTCAAGAGGTTTCGGTTGTACCCAGCCTCAACAAGACTTAGCGTAATAGGCCTTAAGAGGACTCGGTAAATCCCTGACTAGTCAGTAGTTGCACAATAGTGCCGTATCTGGACGACCACAACTCGGTAAAGTAAAATAGAGACATATGAGTAAGTGCAATGCAAGCAATTTTCAAGAGATATCAAGATTAAACTCATAATGAATTACATTCCCCGACCTTAAGATACTATCCAGGAAAATCTCAACCTTGAAAGAAAATGTCATTGTCAAAGAACATATAAGAACATGAACAACATTGTCAAGCAAGGCTTAGATCAATTCAGTCTTACCACATATGGATTATTCATAAAGAAATGCTTACATCAACACATGCCAAGAAAGTAAGCTGCCTTACATACCATTTTAAAGGACTAGCTATGCTTTTTGAGTTTTTACACTTTTATGGTGATTATCTTCTCTTCCAAAGAATCTTCAGAATCAATATAACAAGAAGATAGATGATACAATGATGATCACAAGGTTCTTTACGTTAAATCCTTCTAGGTTCACCTTTGATTTGGTCTTGAATCGTTAAGAGTTCTTAGAGAGAGTTTGGGAGCGTTTTTGGGTGAGCTACTGTTGGTAATATTGAGTAGAGTGAAAAAGAAGAAAGTTGTACTGATTTTTATATCAAGTCTAGAAACTCCACCGCTCCAAGTACTGAACGAGTCACCCCGCAACGGTCATTGTGCCCAGTGGGGTAGTTGGCACAATCTAATGAAATATATAATCAACTTTTGTACCCATAACGTGTCGCTAGCTGATTGGTTGTGCTGCCAAGCTTATCAATCTTCAACTTCAGGGGTGGATAAAGAGTGCGGGGTCATCACCCCCTTCTGAACATTCATCCTCCAATGTTGAATCGCGGTCAATCTTTCAGAATTCTTCAATTATCTTTCGCTATAATTTAAATTATGCTTGCTATATTAGTCTCAACATTACCTCCTGTTGTATTGAATAAATAAGGTATCTGGATTTCATATCTTCTTCTCCTTCCCATGTCATGTTTTCGTCATTGTTATTTCTCCAAGGTACTTTAACTGAAGCCACCTCTTTGGTTCGCAGCTTACGAACTTGAATATCCATGGTAGCTACCAAAATTTCCTCATAACATAGGTCCTCTGTAACTTTGAAATCTTCAATAGGAGTAATACGATATGGATCACCCAAGCACTTACGAAGCATGGACACGTGGAGCACCGGGTGTACTGCTCCTAATTCCGGGCGCAATTTAAGCTTATAGGCTACTTGGCCGATTTTCTAAATAATTTGATTGCTACGATATATTGGGGGTTAAGTTTGATTATCTTACCTAACCTCATCACACATTTCATAGGTGATACCTTCAAAAACACCCAGTCTCCTACATCAAACTCTAAATCTCGATGCCCGTTATTCGACTAGGATTTTTGTCTGCTTTGAGAGGTTAATAATAGATCTTGAATCATTTTCACCTTCTCTACAGCCTATTGCACCAAATTAGGACCCAATAACTTTGTCTTGCCAACCTTGAACCAACCGACAGGGGATCTGCACTTCCGTCCGTATAGAGCTTCATATGGTGCCATCCAAATACTAGAATGGTAGCTGTTGTTATAGGCAAACTCAATGAGTAGTAGATGGTCTTCCCAACTTCCTTTGAAATCTAGTAGACATGCTTGTAACATGTCCTCAAGAGTCTGAATGGTGCGTTCAGCCTGATCTGTCTGCAGGTGGAAAGCTGTGGTAAGATTGATATCCAAAATGGCTTCAACAAAACGCGCATTTGGAGAACTTAGCATACAACTTGTGATCCCGGAGCATTTGCAATACCGTTCATATATGCTTTGCGTGCTCAGCTTATGATAGAGAATATACCAAAATATCATCTATAAACATGATCACGAAGATATCCAAAAATGGCTTCAACACCCAGTTCATCAGATCCATAAAAGCTGCTGGGGCATTGGTTAGGCCAAAGGACATAACAAGGAACTCTTTATGGCCATATGTGGTCCGAAAGGCTGTCTTTGAAATATGTTTCTCCTCAAATCTAAGCTGATAACACTCGAATATGAGATCGATCTTAAAAAAATATTTAATGCCTTGTAATTGATAAAAAAAGGTCAATACTAGGAAATGGATACTTGTTCTTAACGGTTACCTTGTTCAGCTGTCGGTAATTAACACACATTCTCAATGAACCATCTTTCTTACGAACAAAAAAACACTGGGGCATCCTACGGGGAAGTGCTAGGTCAGATTAACCTTTTATCTAGAAGATCTTTCAATTTAATTTTCAATTCCTTCAACTCAACAGAGGCCATCCTGTATGAAGGAATTCAGTTGCGTATCGGGAAGCATGTCGATAATGAACTCGATCTCCCTCTCGAGAAGGGTACCCAGGAGCTCATCAGGAAATACATCAGGAAATTTATTAACAATCGGGACCGACCAAAAGGCTGGAGGCTTTGCCTCCACGTTCTGCACTCTCACTAAATGATAGATACATCCTTTCGAAATCATCGACCTGACAATGCATAAATGCGATTCTGTTGTCCACCTGAGTTATACGCTCCACCTCGATCCCTACCTCTTCCAACCAATGTTTAGGGGAATTTCTCACGAGGACGTACTGATGAAAAAGAAGTTGTTATCAATCCTGTCGGCTGCATCACACTGCTCCCACCTCTTACCGGGCAAAAGCACATAATGTGGACGAGTTTCCCACATGAATAACATAAATCCGAACCTTGTCGACATTGTTCGAAATGGTTCTTACCACATCGACCAAAATACAGCATCGAGGGTCTAATCATACTAGGATATCCACCATATTGTGGGCCTGGTCCCTGGGAATACCCTGTCCGGAATAAATGGTCCGATCACGACGCTGGGCCTAGAACTGTGATGGTGCACTAGCCACCAGATATGATAGATGCCGAGGAAACGGAGGACTAAATCCTCCTCGAGATTCTCCTATATCACCTGTAGACCGGGCTCTCATATACTTGACCCGATCTTGCTCTCTCGCGGCTCCCTGCTGCCTCTTTTAATCCTCCAAGTTCTGTGCATAGGCTTGAATACGAGTAATGTCCATATTCAGATTCAGAGAAGCAGTGGTACATAAATTAATCAAATGTCATCCCAAACCACCTGCAAACCAATGTATTCTATCACTTATCTCAGCCACAACCGAAGGGGCATACCTTGCGAAAGAATTAAATTGCATCTATACTCCCGGACACTCATATTACCTTGCTTTAGCCATAAGAATCTATCTTGCCTAGCTCGGTGAAGCTCAACAGGTTGATACTGCTGAAAAAGTGCCTCGAAAACTCCCTCCGTTTTGCTGGTAGAGTAAGAGATCCCCTAGACTGTTCCCAAGTCTCATACCAAGCCACAACAACATCCTGCAATCTATAAGAAGCAACCTCTACTGACTCAGTATTAGTGGCATGCATAACTCATAAATTTTGCTGCATTTGATCTAAAAAGTTCTTGGGATCTACATTTGGGTCTGTTCCATTGAATACCAGAGGGTCCAGGTTAATAAAATCCTGAACTCTCGCACTGACCGCTCTATCTGAGGTTACAAGGTTCTGACGCTGGGCCTGAGAAGCTACTAATCGAGTTAATAACTACACAACACTCCACATATCTAAATCATGCTCTGAAGCAACTTGAGGAGGAATTGGGGCATATGTTAGTTACTCTATGACCTTCCAGGGGTGGAGGTGCTATCTCTGAAGTATGTGTCACGACCCGGATTTCCCACCCTCGGGAGTCGTGATGGCGCCTACTGGTGAAAGCTAGGCAAGCCAATTAATTCAACTAAAACCAGCCATAAATAAACAACACAATTTAACGAGCGAAATGCATAGAATATTTCAAATAAAAATCTCTTTTACAAACTACCCAAGATCTGGTGTCACAGTTTCACAGACTGTCTAAGAGTACTACATACAAGGTTCTGAAAGAAATAACAAAATACTGTCTCCGAACTACGTGGAAGAAACAGGTAAAGAAAAGGGACAGGGGACGCCAAGATTTGCGAACGTCTGCAGTACCACCTTGGGTCGCCTGATAATCACAACGCTGGAAGCTTTCTACTGTCTGAAGCGTGCGGCACTGGGATCTGCACAAAAGAGTGCAGAGTGTAGTATCAGCACAACCGACCGCATGTGCTGGTAAGTGCCTAGCCTAACACCGGTGAGGTAGTGACAAGGCTAGGACCAGACTCCAGATAAACCTGTTTAGTTATAAACATATATGTATCTACGGCAAAAAACTAGAAATACATAAACAATTTAAACGGGGAAAATAAAACATACATTGCAATAACAGACAATTAAAGCGAAACGAATCATCAACGATTAAGAAGGAAAACTGCAATTTAGCCTTTAACACAATGAGATGAAATACAAGCCACCTTCACCTCCCGTAACCTCTTGTTGCAGGCGTGCAACCCGTTCCCACTTACAGTAACCTCTTTTGGCAGGCGTGCCACCCGCTCCCACATACATCACATCCCGTGGCAGGCGTGCCACTCGCTCCCACTTACAATATATCCTGTGGTAGGCGTACCACCCGCTCCCACTTTCATAATATCTCGTGGCAGGCGTGTCACCCGTTCCCACTTACGTAACCTCTTTTGGCAGGCGTGCCACCCGCTCCCACTTACAATATATCCTGTGGCAGGCGTGCCACCTGCTCCCACTTACAATACCACAACAATCACGAGAAGTCCCGGCAATGGAACAAGGCAACATAACAACTTCCCAATTAGGGAATAAACAACATCAAACAACCATCCTGGCCAGGGGGAAATCAGTTATAACCAAACCATATTCGACTCCTATTTAGCTCAATCAATGTTAGTGCTTAATTACAGTCGAAGTTCTACAATTAACCTCCTAACCCAATTATTATTTCATTAAACCTAGACACGACGCTACTATTGTGACACCGGATCCCTTAAACTCCTAATGAACTCCTAAGACACTACCCATGACTTAGACACTGAACCCCTTTTTGACTTCTAACACTTCCTTATTCAACTAGTCCATCTAACAATCTAAATTATGCCGAATAAAACGTACATCAATCTGTAATCATGAGGAACAATTATAATGATAAGTTCATGTGGTAGGCGTACCACCCGCCCTCATTTCACGATATCTTGTGGCAGGCGTGCCACCCGCTCCCACTTATGTCACAACAATATCACGGATAATATTCAGAAATCAGAACAATAGTTGCACAACAATTATAAATAAACGACCCACGGTCATGCTCGACACCAATGTATAGGTACTCGTCACCATACCTATATATTGTTCTCAACAAGAAGCAATTTAGCAATTTGCACATGATTTCTAGTCCCTCAAGCTAAGATTAGGACATCCACTTACCTCGCTTTGCTTCTAAATTCTAGGTTTCCAATGCATTCAAATCTCTGCAACAATCAAAGCCACAAGCCCTCGAGCCTCAAACTCGTCTTAGATTTCTAGTACTGTTCCACCACGAAATCCTCAGCAATTTATGCTGGGGTTTTGGGGTTAGAAGGTGGGAAATTTCGTAACTGATGTTGGGGTGTTGAAAGGATGATTTTGACGGTTGTTTTTCAGTGTATTTGGGGTTGTTTTCAGACGATTTCTCAGCTGGGTTTTGGTGAGTTTAAATAGGGAAAGCTGGGTTGGTAATTGGAGGTTGATAGCTATGTGATGGAGGTGTTTTCATGGAATTTGGGGTTGTTTACAAGGTGTTTTGAAGGTTGATTTGCTATGGTTTGAAGGTGTTTTGGGGAGTTTTACAGAGGGAGTATTGAAAATAAGAGGGTTTTTTCATGTTAGGGTTATGGGTCCTTATTTATAGTGGGTCAAAATTCGGAATGAAAATAAGTGGCCAGATGCCAGAATGCGATCGCATTCTGGTCACAGAACACATATGCGGTTCGCATATCTGAAATGCGATCCGCATTCTCGTCGCATTTTCGACAAGAAGTTTGCCCAGTTCTTTGCTTCACTATGCGACGAAGGATGCCAACTATGCGACTCGCATTTGCACATATGCGATCGCATAGTGGACTTTGCGACACCTTTTGCCCTTTTTCTCTTATCTTTTGAATTCTTTCCCTACTCTTGGGTTCTTATACCTCATTTATTGCAAAATAAAAATAATAAGATTGCATAATCACAAGGAAGGATTTGCACATTAAACAAGCCAAATCTATATGATTTACTACCACATGTTTCTATGACACATCGGGTCGTTACAGTATGAGTATCAACTTCATCGGAAGGCTCGTGTTGATCCATATGGGCAGGTGGCACCTGACTGGTATCCTTCCCTACCTCTTCGTCTAATCTTAGAAAAATCGTCTGATATCTCATAGTAGGAATCACTATGTACATAAATAGGGTAAAGATTAGAAGTGAATACTTATGACTCTACTAGATACAGCTTGCAGACTCCCTAGGACGAACCTACTCCGATACCAAGTTTGTCACACCCCAACCTCGAGAGGTGCGGTAGGCACACGACACCCGAAGGCCCGTGCGAACCAACATTCATACTTAGATTCTTTGACATGAAGTTTGGGCCAAAAAGGCCTCCAAGTATAAAAAAAAATTAAAAATGTTCACAATTGACTGCGGAAGAAACTTCAACATTATACACACACACACACACACACACTCGACCTTTACCAATAGAGTCATAACTAATATTTATATACACCTGAACACTAGTATGCAAGTCTCTAAGAGTACTATAATACATAACTTGGTCCGAGACAGGGACCCACTATACTCAAAACAACAGAAACATACACTTCGATACCTATCGACTTTTGTACATCTACTCTGGAGAAGTGAAGTGTGAAAACCAACAATTGAACCGTGCACCCTACTGGGAAGGAACGTAACTGGGTCTATCGGTACCTATGGGAATGAACACAACGCCTAGAAGATGGGCGTCAGTACGAAAAATGTACTGAATATGTAAGGCTCTTAATGTTTGTAAACTAAAGGCATAACATAAGAGATATGAATACAAAAGTTCAACTTGAATATTGAAGACAAGCCACCGGGGACGCACACAATGGTAACCATGAATCATAAGTGTATACAGGTTTTGTAAAAGTCAGGCCACTCATTAGGGCTATGCATTAAATATAATATAATATTATTCAACCTTTTTTTACGATATCTCATCTTATGTCATATTCAGCCACTCTTTGGGGCGTATCATATCATATCGTGTTCAGCTACTCTTTGGGGCATATCGTATCATATCATACTTGGCCTTGGAGAGGACTCGGTAAAGTCTCATGTCTTCATAACATCGTACCCGATCTTAAGAGGTCTTGGTTGAACTCGGACTCAATAGGACTCGGCGTAACCGGCGTTAAGAGGACTCGGTAAATCCCCGAGTGGTCAATAGTTGCACATAGGTGCTGTACCCGACCGATTATAGCACGACTCGGTAAAGTAAAATAGATTAGTGCAATGCAAGATCAATTTTCAAGAGATATCAATGTTAAACTCAGAATGAATTATATTCCCCGACCTCAAAACACTATCTGGGAACATCTCAACCTTGAAAGAAAATGTCATTGGCAAAGATCACATAAGAACATGAAAAACATTGTCAAGAAAGGCTTAGATAAATTCAGTCTTACCGCATATGGATTATTCAAAAAGAAACGCTTATATCAAGACATACCAAGAAAGAAAGCTACCTTACATACCTTTTTAAGGAACTAGCTATGCTTTATGAGTTTACACCTCTATGTTGATTATCTTCACTTCCAAGGAATATCTAGAATCAATATAACAAGAAGATAGATGATACAATGATGATCACGAGATTCTTTACGTTAAATCCTTCTAGGTTCACCTTTGATTTGGTCTTGAATCGTTAAGAGTTCTTAGAGAGCGTTTTGGGTGAGCTACTGCTGGTAATATTGTGTAGAGTGAAAAAGTAGAAAGTTGTACTACTTTTTATATTAAGTCTAGAAACTCCACCGCTCCAAGTACTGAATGGGTCACCCTGTATCGGCTACTGCACCCGGTGGGGTAGCTGGCACAATCTAATGAAATACATAATCACCCTTTTTCCCCATAACGTGTTGCTGGCTGATTGATTGTGCTAGATGTCAAACTTATCAATCTTCAACTTCAGGAGTGGATAAAGAGTGCGGGGTGTAACAATCAATTTGGGTAATAACACCAAAATACACTAATTTTTGTCCACAGTTGCTTGAACACCAGATAGTAGAAACCCAAAGAAGCATCGCTGAAGTAATGTAACTAAGGAGACTTCTCCTCTAGTAAAAAGTAAGAAACTATCGGTAAAGTTGAGATCTATAATTCTAAGATTAGCAAATCTAAGATGGCATTTAAACCCCTTCACTTACTTTAATACATTTAAATTCCTACGTACGAACTCTATAACTGTTGCAAATAAGAAAAGAAATATTGGGTCTCCTTGTCTTAAGTCTCCAGCAGTATCATGATATAGAATATTGCAAATAAGAAAAGGTTTTAGTTGGCTCACTATTGATGAGTATAGAATAATTTACAGCTTGGATACACTTAGAACCTATCTAGTGAACTTCAAAGGGAAGCCTACTCCTTCCATAACTTGTTCAAGATAGATCCATTTAACTGAATCATATACTTACTTCAAGTCTATCTTAATCATACATCTTGGAGAGCTATATTTCCTGGTATAAAATTTAATAAGCTGAAGTGCCAAAATAATATTGTCAGCTATCTTTCTTCCTAGGATTAAGTTAGCGTGTGCATCACAAATAACAATAGAAATGACTCTTTGTAGCCTTGTATTCAGAATCTTGGAAATTATTTCATAGAGGGCAGTACAATAAGCAGTTAGCCTGAATTCTCTCACTGTAGTTGGACTAGCAGTATTAGGCACTCGTGTAATGGCTGTGCAGCTAATAACCCTGTAGAACTTACCATTTAAGAAAACTTCCTTCACAACTTTAATCACATCATCGTTGATTATAAGCCAAGCCTTCTTAAAGAGGTAGTCATTGTACCCATCTACACTAGGAACTTTATCATAGCTAATTGTAATGACCCGGCATATCGTTTTGATCTTTAGCATTTTGTTCAGCGATTTGAGACTGTGACTAGCTTCATATGAAGCATCATGAGTTGTGTGTATGATTGGTTTTGATTTTTGAAAGGTTCAGAATTGATTTGGAAGATTAATTCTCAATTCAGAAGCTTTAAGTTGGAGGAGTTGACTAAAGGTTGATTTTGTCACGACCCAAATCGGAGGGCTGCGACGCGCACCCGGTGCCTTACTCAACCGAGTACCAATGTAACTTATCTTTCTTATCATACCATCATGGGTAAATGTTCCAGAAGGGTCATCATGAGATAACAAGAATAAAACATAAGGGAATACTCGACATAGGACGACCCAACATGATATACAAACTTATACATGTGACATACGGGCCTATAAGGCTGACATAATCATTTGTACTCTCAAAACATAGGCCGACAAGGCCATACAAGTATCCATATACATGAACTTTGTCTACAAGCCTCTAAGAGTACATAAACGTCATAAAGGTCGGGACAGGGACCCGCCATACTAATTAATATATGTCCAAAACATACTGACCAAATAGGCAACTCCGAAGCAAGTGAAGTGCGCCAACACCTTCCGCTAAGCTGATAGCCTACTAGGAAAACTGTCAACCTGTCTATTGGGGCCTGCGGGCATGGGACACAGCGTCTCCAGGAAAAAGGGATGTCAGTACAAATAAAGTACCGAGTATGTAAGGTAAGAAAGCATAAATAAGAACAGTAATGAAAATAGAGATAGAGAAGATAAAACTTGTAACATTTGAGTGCCTCGGAGGGCGACTGGCATGAAATGCATGATACATACATACATACATACATACATACATACATACATACATATATACATACATATATATATATATATATATGTGTGTGTGTGTGTGTGTGTGTGTGTGTGTGTATACACTCGACATAGGATGACCCAACATGATATACAAACTTATACATGTGACATACAGGCCTATAAGGCCGAGATAATCATTTGTACTCTCAAAACATAGGCCAACAAGGCCATACAAGTATCCATATACATGAACTATGTCTACGAGCCTCTAAGAGTACATAAACGTCATAAAGGTCGGGACAGGGCCCCGCCATACTAATTATTATATGTCCAAAGCATACTGACCAAATAGGTAACTCCGAAGCAAGTGAAGTGCACCAACACCTTCCGCTAAGCTGATAGTCTACTAGGAAAACTGTCAACCTGTCTATTGGGGCCTGCGGGCATGGGACACAGCGTCTCCAGGCAAAAGGGATGTCAGTACGAATAAAGTACTGAGTATGTAAGGTAAGAAAGCATAAATAAGAACAGTAATGAAAATAGAGATAGAGAAGATAGAACTTGTAACATTTGAGTGCTTCGGAGGGCGACTGGCATGAAATGCATGATACATACATACATACATACATACATACATACATATATATATATATATGTGTATATATATATGTACGTATATATATATATATATACACACACACACACACACACATATATATATACACATACATACTTTTAAAAACATACGCCTCTGTGGGCATCAGCATCATCGTATCACACCCGGCCTCGAATAAAAATCGGTAAAAATGTAGCCGACCATCATAAGGCTCAATAAAATCATACCCGGCCATGATCAGTGGTTGCATAATATGTGCCGTACCTGGACGACAATAGCGCGGCTTGGTAGAGTAAAATAGATATATATAGATAATGCATGTTGGACTCATAGAATCACGTTCATATATATATATATACACACACACACACACACACACACACACATATATATACACATACATACTTTTAAAAATATACGCCTCTGTGGGCATCAGCATCATCATATCACACCCGGCCTCGGATAAAAATCGGTAAAAATGTAGCCGACCATCATAAGGCTCGATAAAATCATACCCGGCCATGATCAGTGGTTGCATAATATGTGCCGTACCTGGACGACAATAGCGCGGCTTGGTAGAGTAAAATAGATATATATAGATAATGCATGCTGGACTCATGGAATCACGTTCTAAACCTTTTGGAGTGATGTAAGGCCGTCGCACTCTTGATTAACATTATGGACATCCATACCATCAATATGAACTTTAATAGGATTTAACTATCATACATACTTGCTTAGAATAACTTTATAAGGAAATAACAACATGGACAACCTTAGTTGCTAGAAGTAGATCCGTTATGAAATAGCGTATCATTTACGTTCATTTCACTTTAAATCATGCCATAAGAAAGAAGGAAGTGACTTTACATACCATTGCAATCTTCTCTCCAATCGTCAACCAAGCTCAATATGATCTTATTACATCTGTAATGAGTAAACCGACTTCGAAATAAAGGTTGAAGAATGAACCCAAATGAGCTTGCCCCGACCTTTAAAGGTTGAAGAATCACCCACCGCCTAAGTGGGTCCCATTGGGAGCTGCCTGTGCAGTATCGCAAAAATACAAATATCTCTCTACTCTAATGCTGTATCGACAAACGATTTAATGCATTGAAAACTAGACTCATAGAGTGTCAATTTGATAGGTGGATCACCCCATAATTCTTATTATATTGAGAGAAAAGCTCTGGTATATTTGACCTAATTTTCAACATATTTACGAATGTAACTTGCGATGACCTATGCCAACTTTTGCTCCATAACTCGTTTGACTTCAAAGCATAGCACAGGACTATCATACGACTAAAATAACTCATAAAATAACCTCCTTATCATGTTAAGCACCCTAGTCTCACCCCAAAAATACATGTTTTAACATTCCCAACATGTATTCTTTCGACGAAACTTAATCAATTCGTTTAGTTTCTAAACTTTCCAACCCTCTTGGTACTTGTTATTCATGATCTTAAATATTTGTAACCCTCAAGGTAACGAGATTAAATTACTTTATGTACTTTCAAAGTTGATCTCATTTCTGAACTTACATCAATTGACTTACGACGTACTCTTACATACGAAAACATGGGGTGTAACGGACTTTTGAGTAAATAACCTCGAATCGGATTTGATGGTTTCAATATTTTAGAGTGGAGATTTTGAACTTGGGCGTATGTTTCATATTTGAATTTGGATATTCCTAGGTTGGCCCTATTTGTCGAAGTTGGCAGTTTTAAGAATTGAAAAATTCATATGTTTGACTGAAAGTTGACTTTAGTGTTATCAGACTCCTATTGTGGTCATAGACCTTGGGTTAGTTCATTTACTTGATTGGGAGTTTGGTTGTAATCCGGAGTGTTTTAGTGTTATTTGGATGAGTTCGGCGAAGTTGGAATGTTTGAAAGATAAGAGAATGATCTTGACCTTCAATTCTTGGATTTGATGTAATTTGTAGTGTTTTGAGCATTTGGATAAGTTTAGATCATGTATTTGGAATTTTTGGTATGATTGGACGGAGTCCCATGGGGATCGGTTGTGATTCGGGGTAGTTTCAGATCATTTTGGTTGAGTTTTCATTTTTAATTTTCTGGTGCAGCTGATGACTTCACGATCGCGTAAGGAGCTTCGTAATCGTGAAAGGTGTTTTTGGTCATTGGTGATTTGTGCATAGAATTCATGGTATAATGCTCACGTTTGTGGAGTATTATGGGATATGTTCATCGTGTTTGCGCACTTGGATTCGCGTTCGTGAAGTGTTGAGGAGGTGGGGCGGTAAAGGCTGGCGTTCGTGTCTGGTCCCTCGCGTTCACAGAGTGGTGAGGCCAGTTGGCTCCACGGACTCATAGTCTAGGCCGTGTTGACAAAGTAGTGTAAGAGGCAATGTGGATTTTGTGAATCGCGATCGCGTTTGTGATGCCGCGATCGCGATAAGTACTGCTAGACAGAGTATTTAAGTTGCAATTTTCTAGATTTTACCCATTCTTTGAACCCTAAACTTTGAGAAGAGGAGATTTGGAAGAGCAATTTTACTACTACCTTGGAGGTAAGTGATTTTCACTTGGATTTGGTTTTATATCTTGATTACCATGGATTTCTAAACCTAAAACTTGGAATTTTGAAAGGAAATTTGGGATTTTGTCTACACTTTAAGAGAGTGTAATTTAGGGATTTGAGCACCGATTTGGACTCGTTTTTAAAAATTAATTACATATTCGATCTCGGCAGGTTATAGATCATCGTGTTTTGGTATTGGTTTCAAATTTTGGGAACGCATGCTCAGGTTGACTTTTGGGAATTTCTTCAAAGATTAAAGCTTTATGGATTGGGTTCGCTTCCTATGGCTTGGCTTCCTTGGATGATTTTTGGCTTGGATTTGCATGATTGGAGGGCTAGAGTGAGGTTTTGACATCATTCGTGGTTAAAGACTAGCCGGATGAGGTAAGTATCTTGCCTAGACTTGGATTGAGGGTATTTAGCGTTAGCTATGGTACTTTTTATATGTTGGGGGTGATGTATATGTGGGGTGACGAGTGTATATGCGTGCACCACGGTTATTCATAATTATGGTTGATCTTAGGCTATTATTTAGGCTATTATATGCCTTGTCTTGCTATCATTCTTCTTTGATACCGTATTTCCTCCACTTGCATGACTACGTGACCAATTATCCAGAAATCATGTCTAGGTTATCTACCTATCTGTTTGAGACATGATAGGGCTATTTTTGCTATGTTGAGCTATTTTTCTTAGCCGTAGTCATATTTTTCAGTCATGATATTATATCCGTGTGTTATATCTCTGTCTCTATGCACTTTTATGTGTTATCTCACATGTTATTTGTGTCCTTCTATGTGACACGGGTTTGAGCACTTTTATATATTATCTCACATGTTGTTAGTGTTCTTTTGTGTGGCATGAGTTTGAGCTGAGTTGTGCATGTTTGTATTCTCCATGCGATATTTTGATTATGGTACTGTGAGATGTTGATATATTGAGACTTTAGGAGATTGATCATTGATTTTGGGTCATAGAGCAATACTGAGCGGATTCATGAATGATCTTGGGCCATAAGGCTGTATTGATATTGATTGTGAGGTGGTGCTTGCGTCAAGGCCCCATATTAGGCTCAGTGACATTGACTATTAAGTGTTGATATTTCTTGAGAGGCGACGCTTACGCCAGGCCCCATATTGGGCTGAGTGATATTGATTGTCAACTTTTGATTCGATCAACACTTGGGTTAGGATCCGCCCCTCTAGAGTCAGGTGATAACCCATGTTACTTTGGGCCTTGTGAGTGCAGTCACATGATATGTGAGTAAGGGGCTTATGCCAGGCACTTGCAAAATGTTGAGTGTATGAATGTGTGTGTGTGATGATCCATGGGCATTATTCTAGGCACCGTGAGAGTGCTGACATTATGATTCTGGGGCGGTGCCAGGCACCCTGAGAGTGCTAGGAGTATGATTGAGGGGTAGTTGTGCCAGGCATTATGAATGTGCTGAGATTGCGCATACTTGATGGATTTAACTGTGATATTGTTGATTTGGTGTGTATAGTTGATATGCAAGCATAGAGTTGTATTTTCCTCATGCTAACTGGTATTGATGTCTCTACTTGATATTTTGAGCTTGAAATCACAATTTACCTTGATGAATTTTTGTCTAAGTGATTTCTGTGGAAAAGTTGATGCCTTGACTTACATTACTGAAAAGCATGCCTATTACTCCTTTTATTGTGTTAGAGTCGAGTCTGTCATTATTTGAGCTGCTTTTCCGTGTATGCTATCATCCTGTTGTTACTGTTATTGTTGACTGTTGTAAGTGAGCATCGAACTTTGACAATCTCACCACTATTTTCTCTGAGGTTAGGCTCGTTGCTTATTGAGTACATTAGGTCGGTTGTACTCATACTACTCTCTATACTTCGTGTGAGAATCCAGGTGTTGCTGATAGCGATAATGGCTAGTGAGCTATTTATCCGGATTTGGCTTGGAAATTTTGAGGTTGCACTAAAGTTCCGTTTGTAGGCCTTGAAGTCCGCTCCGTTATCTATTGTTACTACTATTTATTTAGTCATACAATATTGTATTTTGTTCAGACTTTGTATTTAATACTTCTTAGATTTCATGCACTCAATGACACTAGATTTTGGGGTAATTTCAGCTGTATTGTCATTATGACTTCATTTATTTATGCTATTCAGCTATTTTTGAGCCTATTGCTTGCCATCGTTAAAAATTATTTTTGCATTTTTGTTATTGGCTTTACTAGCAAGCGATGTTAGGCGCCATCACGACTTCGATGAGATTTTGGGTTGTGACAAGTTGGTACAGCAACACTAGTTTCATATAGGTCTCACAAGTCATGAGCAAGCTTAGTAGAGTCTTGTGGTTCTGTGCGGAGATGTCTGTACTTATCTTTGAGAGGCTATAGGGCTTTAGGGAACTTTCCTTTTCTTGATTCTTTATCGTGTGACTTTATCTTGGCTTGAAGCTTATAACTTCAGTTCCTTCCTGTTCATTTATATGTGATGATGAGTAATCGATATTAGTTGGTCACCGTCGGTTGTGATGATGATACAGAGGTGGTGCGGGATGCTTTTCCCCGTACTATTAGGGCAGACTACTATTGTCGCTTTGCAGAGGATTGTTATCTATTGCAGCCCAAGTCTTGGTATTGCCCATGTGTTCATGGCCTTATACAATGTATTGTGATGATTCCCACATTAGTCTTGATGCGGTGTTGGTGTAGAATGGTAAGGTGATTACTTAAGCTTGCAGCAGTAGCAACCCCATAAGAAGGATTATTTGGTTCACAATTTGGAGTTTGGCATTTGTTCCAGCTGAGGAGAGGTATTGGGCTATGGATGTCTAGGCTTTGGTTGATAGATTTGTGAGATTGGGTATTTCTGAGCTCAGTAGAGTTCTCGCTTGTGTTGTTGTTCAGTAATCCTTCTTTGATCATATTATGGATCGTTGGTATAATGGTTTCCATTTGCTTGTCCTCAACGATAAAAAGTTGTGAGGTAGTGTAAGGAGGTGGTCCTTAATGTGGACGGTGTGTTGTGACTTCAGTGTCAGATTTGCATTTCCAGTGTTGATGGTTTGAGGGAGATGATCCTTTTCCAGATGATACAAGGATGTATCGTGATTCGAAGGCAACATCATTGGGATAGTAGAAGAAGGAGGACATTATTATGCCTGTCTCACAGTGTTTGATGGTCCGTAGGTTGAGAATGAGCATTAGAGACCGAGTGGTTTACTTCGGAAGATGGCTATATCGATGTGGAAGTTAGAGCATATCTTTATGGGTTTTGTGGTAAGGTTGCCATGGATTTTGAGGAAGTTTGATGCTATTTGGGGTAATCATGGATCGCTGAGGGAATTTCATATTGGTGGTGACTTCTTAAATTTTGAGAGTTTGAATTTGACGAGAATAGTTTGCTTGAGCAATAAGGGATTGTGAATGCTTGATTATCATTTGGTGCGTAATACCGTCTGAGTTGGGATGTGTTGATGGATTTTCTAGTTGTTCACTAGTGGAATGAAACATTATTTTTGCACCCTGTGGATGAGTGTGGACTAGAGAGAATTAGTCGATTGTATAGCACTCGTATCCATAATAGGTCATAGAAAGATGTTGAAACGAAGTTACGTAAGCGTGCAATCTCATGTTAGAAGATTCGAGGATTTATAACTTCCTATGAGGTTTCCATGAAGAGTTTTAACTTCTAGCCAATAGAGTGTGTGTACTCTGATGTGGGTTCGGATCACTTGAGGAAGATTGTATGGCTGTAGCATGATTGAATGTGATTTTGGGCTGATAATTTGGAAAATGTTATGGTTGGAGAATCACGAGCTTATGAGAAATTCAGCTGAGTAACTGTGTGGGATCAAGGTAGTTAAAGAGGAGTAGTCATTATGGGCTCTTGGGTTATGTGTTGTATCTTAAAGCCAAGTGAGGGAGTCTAGGTCACTTGGTCATGTGTTGTTATAGATTCTGGACTAAGGGGTGCTTGCAGATTATATATGACTTAAGGAGGATGACTTCAAGGATGATTCGAACTAGAATTTTTTAGATGTGTGTTATATTTTATCTTAGTAATGTATGGAGGTTGTGGAAGAGACTTGGAGCATTTCTGTATCATTATCAATTATGCGAGGCAGTGTTTGAGAGATGGAAGAAAAAACTTCAGATTTATAAAAGACTTCTTTAGAGCAGGTTTTTCGATTTGGGGTATTATTGGGTGTATAACAGGGAATAAAGTGGCTGACGAGTCGTAGGATGATGAGATTTCATATTGGAATCACTTGGGATGAGTTTCAATTGAGGTCCGTAGTGTACTGGGAAGAATAGCATTGTTGTGAAGGCGGGTAATGAGTGATCTGAAGAGGTTGGGTCCATTTAGCAGTGGCTTGGGTTAGCATGGTAATAGAGATGATCTGTTACTTTGGTATTATAAGGCTTTACATATGTTTTTATGGTAATACTATTGGGTTTGGCAGTCTGTATGACTTAGGTGATTTAGAAGGATTCAATTTAGCTGGCTTGGTTATGTGCATATAGGTTTCGAAGAGTTTGCAATGATTTTTACCACGACTTGGGTTGATGTCTTCTACAGGCATGCAAATTTTGTTGTGTTTGTGATTTTCTCCTGAATTGAGCTAAGTGAAAGGTTTATGGCTGATGGAGAGTGTATCTCATTCGTGATTTAGAGTTGAAAATGGGATTTCTCATATTCTCACATATTCTCATGATAGATGCAGTGAAATGTGTGGAATTGGGATTGAAAGGACAAGGTTAGGGTTTAGTTTTGATAGGAGTGTCATGAGTTTTGGGCAGGGTGAGAGATTTACAGATGTTTAAGACTATTCTAGCACAAATTTTATATTTCTTGAGAAGGGTATGTTTTGTGGAAGATGCATTGTGTATTAATTGTAGATGCTTGACAAGTACAACAAAAATCGTATGGTTGGTAGCCATCAATATTCAAGTTTTGTTATTTGATGCGGAAGGTTATGGGGGTATCTTCCATAGGAGGGTGATAGTGTATGCATGAAGTGTCAGTTTCTTGGGATCAGTTTCTGCCGCTTGCAGAGTTTGCCTATAACAACAGCTATCAATCGAGTATTCAGATAGCTCTGTATGAGGCCTTGTATGGGAGGCGGTGTTGGTCTCCGATTGGTTGGTTTGAGCCGGGTAAGGCTAGGCTATTGGGTACTGACTTGGTTCAGGATGCTTTTGAAAAGGTTAAGTTGATTCAGGATCGGCTTCACAAGACATAGTTTAGACAGAAGAGTTACGCCAATCGGAAGGTTCGTGATGTTGCTTACATGGTGGGAGAGAAGGTATTGCTCAAAGTTTCAACCATGAAGGGTTTTATGAGGTTCAGGAAGACGGGCAAGTTGAGCCGTTGGTATATTGGCCCTTTTGAGGTGCTTGAGCGGATTGGGGAGGTGGCTTACAAGCTTGCATTGCCACCTAGTCTATCGAGTGTTCATCCAGTACTTCATGTTTCCATGCTCCGTATGTATTTCAGTGATCTGTCTCATTTTTTGGACTTCAACACGGTTTAGTTAGATGGGGATTTGACTTATGATGTGGAGCCGGTGGCCATTTTGGATCGGCAGGTTCGAAAGTTGAGGTTAGAGAATATAGCTTCAGTGAATGTGCAGTGGAAGGGTCAATCAGTCGAGGAGGCTGCTTGTGAGACTGAGCGGGAGATGCGAAGCAGATATCCACGCCTATTTTAGTCCCTAGGTGTTAACTAGACCTATTCTAGGATGAATGTTTATTTAAGAGGGGGGGAATGTAAGGACCCGGCCGGTCGTTTTGAGTATTATAGCCCTGTTCCCCCATTTATTGCTTATTTGTGTTCTTTCGTTGTTATGTGACTTGCCAGGGTAGTTGGTTTTGTTTCGGGGATGTTTCGAAATGAATTGGGACACTTAGTCTCAAGGTTGAAAGCCTAAGTTGGAAGAGTTAACCAGATGTTAACTTATGTTTAAATGACTCCGGAATGGAGTTCTTTTAATTTCGATAGCTCCGTATTGTGATTTTGGACTTAGGAGTGTGTCCGTATATTGATTTGGAGATCCGTAGATAATTTTGGCTTGAATTGGCGGACGTTGGAAAATTTGAAGTTTGGAGAGTTGAGAAGTTTGACCGAGAGTTGACTTTGTTGTTACCAGGCTCAGATTTTTGTTTTGGAAGTTGGAATAGGTCCATTATGTCATTTATGACTTGTGTGCAAAATTTAAGGTCAACCGGAGTTGGTTTTATAGGTTTCAGCATCGACAGTAGAAGTTGGAAATTTATTAGTTTCATTAGGCTTGAATTAGAGTATTATTCGTGTTTTTATATTGTTTGATGTGATTTGAGGCCTCGACTAAGTTGTTATCATGTTTAGGACTTGTTGGTATGTTTGGATGGGTTCCCGGGGGCCTCGCGTGTGATTCAGATTGGAAATGGGGTGAATTTTGGACTTGTGTTATTGCTGATGTTTCAGGTATCTGGTTTCCTCTTATGCGATCGCTTGAAGGGGGCTGCGATCGCGAAGGTTTAAGACTGGCAGGTGTGAAGTTGTTCTATGCGTTCGTGAGGATTGGACTGCGATCTTGAAGCTTGAGG
The DNA here is from genome assembly GCA_002018475.1 of Nicotiana obtusifolia. Taxonomy (NCBI): domain Eukaryota; kingdom Viridiplantae; phylum Streptophyta; class Magnoliopsida; order Solanales; family Solanaceae; genus Nicotiana; species Nicotiana obtusifolia. The sequence continues at coordinate 115,961 of MCJB01049119.1, read as the reverse complement.
AATTACAGCTTCGCGAATGCGTGAGTGGTGCCGCGTTCGCGATGAAGGACGAGGAGGCCTGGGAAGTCAGACGCGTTGCTCTACGCAATCGCATGTGTATGTCCGCGATCATGTAGCTTTGGGGTTTTACCCACTGCGTGCGCGACTTGTGGAGTGCGTTCGCATAGTTCATTTTTCTGAGGGCAGCATTTTTTTTTCTTTGCGATCGAGAGGGATTTTCCGCGATTGCAAAGAGGAACCTCTAGGTAGCAGTAATATAGATTCAAAATCGAGGGTTTGAACCCATTTTTCATATTTTGAGCTAGAGACCTCGGATTTGGGCGATTCTTGAAAGGATGTTCAAGGCGTTGATTGGGGTAAGTGATTCTAAATCGGATTTGGTTATTATTCATCAATCTATCATTGTTTTTATCATTTAATTAGTGTTTTGAGTTGGAAATATTGAGGAAATTTGGTGAAACTTCATAGACTATAATTTAGGATTTGAAGGTCAAGTTGAGATCGGAATTGAGTAATTATGGTATGGTTGGACTCGTTATGAAATGGGTGTTTGGATTTTCTTAATTTTGTCAGATTCCGAGATGTGAGCCCGGGGTTGACTTTTTGATTTGACTTTTTGACTTTGGTTAAAGAACTTAGCTTTATCATATGGAATCAATTCTTATAGTTTGTGTTGATTGTATAAGTTGTTTATGGCTAGATTCGAGCTGTTCGGAGGCCGATTCGCGAGGCAAAGGCTTGTTGGACTAGAGATTTGCGCAGCTTGAGGTAAGTAACACTTCTAAACTTGGTTCTGAAGGTTTGAATTCCTGAAATACAATGTTATGTGGTTGGTGTTGAGATGACACACATGCTAGGTGAGGGGCGTGTGGGCGTGCACCGTGGAAATTGTGAGCTGGTTGATTTCGTGGTACTGTGTAGTTATCCAACCTTGTTGCTATTCATGTGATCCCTACGTGCTAGAGTAATTGAGCTGAAATCCATGTTAGAAATCATGTTTAGGTTATATGCTTATTCTTTTGGGAGCCAGTGGGGTCATTTCTGCTGTTGATTTATTTGCTTAAATGGCAATTATGTACTCAGTCACACCTATCATTTGCACATCATATCTCAGTCTCTGTTGCTATTTACTGTTGCATCATGTATCGTTGTTTGGGCTGATTGGTATGAGATTTGCGAGCCCGAGAGACTGGAGAGATTGATGACTATGTTGGGGCCTAAGAGCCATTATGATAGGCGCCATCACGACATGTGAGGTTTTTCACTGTTAAACTTGTTTCATTATGTTTTTAATTCAAAATTTGTAGTTATTTGTTATTGTCGGCTTGCCTAGTATTATGATAGGCGCCATCACGACATGTGAGATTTGGGTGGTGACAATTTGGTATCAGAGCCTACGTTACGTAGGTCTCACGAGTCATGAGCAAGTTTAGTAGAGTCTTTTGGATCGGTACGAAGACATCTATACTTATCTTCGAGAGGTTGCCGAACTATTAGGAAATATTCACTTTCTTGTATCCTTGTAACGCAGATTTGTTGATTCTGGAAGCTAAACTTTTGCTATTCCATTATCTCACAGATGGTGAGGACACGTGCTACCGGATTGGGCGAACAGCCATCATTACCACCAACTAGGGCCGCGAGAGGCCGGGGCCGCGGTATAGGCCGAGGTGCAGCTTGTACAACAACTAGAGCAGCACCTATGGATCCACCAATTGCTCTAGTTCAGGAGTAGACACTAGATGTGGTTGAGCCGGTGGGACCAGCTCAGGCACCGGCTGTGCCCATTGTGATTCCAAGTCTTCAGGAGGCTCTGGCCTAGATATTGATTGTATGCTCTAGCCTTGCTCAGGCGGTTTCAGTTTCGGCCGCGCCAGCCACTTCTTAGGACGGGGAGGTGCTCAAACTCTTGTCGCCCGTACTCCATAGCAGGTAGTTGGGGGACTTCAGACACCAAAGGTACTACCAGCCCATTCGGTTGTAGTGGCTCAGGCCCCGGTTGGCCCCCCTATGAGTGACGAGGAGAAGAGGAGGATAGAACCTTTTGGGAGGCTCAAGCCTCTATCGTTCAGTAGGGCTAAGTCAGAGGATGCTTAAGATTCCATAGACCAATACCAGCAGATCCTTTGCATGGTGGTTATTCTTGTGACTAGTGGAGTCTCATTGACTACTTTTTAGCTGTCCAGGGCAGCCTTCAGATGGTGGGAGGCTTATGAGTTGAGCAGGCTAGTCGGCGCTACACACTTACGTGGTACGAGTTCTCCGTTATCTTCTTGGAGAAGTTTGTACCACAGACCTGTAGGGAGGAGTTGCGTAGGTAGTTTGAGCAGCTACGCCAGGAGGGTATGTCCGTGACCCAGTACGAGATGAGATTTTCATAGTTGTCACGCGATCTGGTTGGTTCCCAAAGAGAGGGAGAGGATTAGGAGGTTCATTGATGGCCTCAACTATGGACTGTGCTTTGTCATGACTCGGGAGATTGCATCAGGGGCTAATTTTGACGAGGTGGTTGATATTTCTAGGTGGCTAGAGCAGGTCCGTAGTCAGGAGCAAGAGGAGAGGGAGGCCAAGAGGCCTCGTGATTCAAGTGGTTTTAGTGGTTTTTTTTGGAGGGCAGTCCCACCACAGCAAGGAACGTCCTTATAGGCCCACTCAAATGGCCCGTCTAGTTCATCGTAGTGCATTAGGTAGCCATGGATCATACAATGCTCGTCCAGGCCAGTCATCCCTTAGTGCCCTCCTAGCTGAGAGTTCATCTTGTGCTCTATCAGTTCAGGGTTCATCTGCACCAGGTTCTTCTAGTAGTTATTCTGGTTTTCGAGGTCTGATTCAGTTTCCACCACCATTGACAAATCAGAGTTGCTGCAAGGGTGGGGAGTTTGGACATGTGAGAAGGTATTGTCCCGTTTCTTGGAGGTCCAGTTCAGCAAAAGGGTCCAGTTATGAATTTCGCACTAGTTAATTCACCACCCACCCAGCCAGCTCTGGGTGGGGCTCAGGCGGCTAGAAGTCGCCCTAGAGGGGGAGGTCGATCAAGTGGCGGTCAGGCTCGATGCTATGCTTTCCCTGCCAGGCCAGTGGCCGTTGCTTCAGATGTATTGATCACAGGTATTGTTTCAGTACGCCACTATGATGCTTCCATATTATTTGACCCTAGTCCCACTTATTCATATGTATCATCATATTTTGCTCGTTATTTGGATATGCCCCGTGAGTCCTTAGTTTTGCCTGTTCATGTATCTATACCAGTTGGCGATTCAATCGTTGTGGACCGTGTGTATCGGTCGTGTGTGGTGATTATTGGGGGATTGGAGACTAGAGTTGATCTTTTATTGCTTAGTATGGTTGATTTTGACGTGATTTTGGACATGGATTTGTTGTCCCCATGTCATGCTATTCTAGATTGTCACGCCAAGACCATGATGTTGGCAATTCCGGGGTTACCTAGGATTGAGTGGAGAGGTTCTCTGGACTATGTTTCCAGTAGGGAAATTTCATATCTGAATGCCCAACGGATGGTTGGGAAGGGGTGTTTGTCATATTTGGCTTTGTGAGGGATTTTGGTGTTATTCCTACCATTGATTATGTTCTGGTATTTGTGAGATTTTTCAGATGTGTTTCCTGCAGACCTGCGGGCATGTCACCTGATAGGGATATTGATTTTGGTATTGACTTAGTGTCGGGCACTCATCCTATTTCTATTCCTCCGTACCGTATGGCACCAGCAGAGTTGAAGGAATTGAAGGAGCAACTTCGGAAGCTTCTTGATAAGTGGTTCATTAGGCCTAGTATATTACCTTAGGGTGCATCGGTTCTGTTTGTGAAGAAGAAGGATGGTACTATGCGGATGTGCATTGACTATAGATAGTTGAACAAAGTTAAAATTTAAGAACAAATATCCTTTGCCATGCATTAATGACTTATTTGACCAGCTTCATGGAGCTAGAGTGTTCTCTAAGATTGATTTGAAGTCGGGGTATCACCAGCTGAAGATTCAGGACTCGGATATTCTAAAGACTGCATTGAAGACTCACTATGGTCACTACGAGTTCGATGTGATGTCTTTTGGGCTGACCAATGTCCCAATAACATTCGTGCATCTAGTAAACAGTGTATTCCAGCCATATCTTGAATCCTTTTTCATAGTATTTATTGATGATATTCTGGTGTACTCACATAGCCAGGAGGAGCATGCACAACATTTGAGGATTGTACGACAGACATTGAGGGATGAGAAACTTTATGCCAAGTTCTCCAAGTGTGAGTTTTAGCTCAGTTCAGTGGCGTTCTTGGGCATGTTGTGTCCAGTGAGGGGATCAAGGTGGATCCGAAGAAGATTGAGGCGGTTAAGAGTTGTCTAGACCGTCTTCAGCTACTGAGATTCAGAGTTTTCTCAGCTTGGCAGGATATTATCATAACTTTGTGGAGAGTTTCTCGTCCATTGCAGTGCCTTTGACAAGGTTGACCAGAAGGGTGCCCCATTCAGGTGGTCTGATGAGTGTGAGGAGAGCTTTCAGAAGCTCAAGATTGCCTTGACCATAGCTCCATTCTATTTTTGCCTTCAGCATCGGGTTCTTATACAGTGTATTGTGATTCTTCTCGGATTGGTATTGAGTGTGTCTTGGTGCAGGAGGGTAGAGTGATTGCTTATGCTTCACGCCAGTTGAAGCCTCATGAAAAGAACTACACTGTTCATGATTTAGAGTTGGCAACCATCGTTTCATGCATTGAAGATTTGGAGGCATTATCTCCGCGGCATGTCATGTGAGGTATTTACTAATCATCAGACTGCAACACTTTTTCAAGCAAAAAGATCTAAATTTGAGGCAGCGGAGATGGTTGGAGTTGCTAAAGGACTATGATATTACCAATTTGTATCATCTTGGGAAGGCCAATATGGTGGCCAATGCCTTGAGTAGAATGGGCAGCCTTTCATACACTTATGTTGGTGAGACTGCTCGCATAAGATATTCAGGCCCTGGCCAATCAGTTTGTGAGGTTAGACGTTTCGAAGCCTAGTCGAGTTCTAGCTTGTGTGGTTTCTCGGTCTTCTTTATATGATCGCATCAGAGAGTGTCAGTATGACGGCCCCTATTTGCTTGTCCTTAATGACACAGTTCAGCATGGTGATGCCAATGAGGCTTCTATTGGAGATGATGGGGTATAGCAGATGTAGGATCAGATTTGTGTGCCCAATGTAGATGGGTTACGTGAGTTGATTCTTGAGGAGGCCCACAGTTCGCGGTATTCCATTCATTCGAGTGCCGCGAAGATGTATTAGGACTTGAGATAGCACTATTGGTGGAGGAGAATGAAGAAAGATATAGTGGAGTTTGTAGCTCGGTGCTTAAATTGTCAGCAAGTGAAGTACGAGCACCAGAGGCCGCGCGGTTTGCTTCAGAGGCTTGAGATTCCTGAGGAGAAATGGGAGCATATCACCATGGACTTCGTAGTTGGGCTCCCACGGACTTTGAGGAAGTTTTATGCTATTTGGGTGATTGTAGATCAGTTGACTAACTCCACGCATTTCATTCTAGTGGGGACTACCTATTCTTCAGAGCTGTTGGTTATGATCAATATCCGCAAGATTGCTCGCCTTCACATTATGCTGCTGTCCATTATATTAGATCGGGGCATGTAGTTCACAACGCAGTTTTGACAAGCAGTGCAGTGAGAGTTAGGCACACGGGTTGAGTTGAGTACAGCATTCCACCCTCAGACGGACGACTGTCTGAATTGCATCAACGATTTTGGGGGTTATTGGGATCAGTTTTTGCCGCTTGCACAGTTTGCCTACAACAACAACTGCCTACCGAGTATTCAGATGGCTCCGTATGAGGCCTTGTAAGGGAGGTGGTGTCGGTCTCCGGTTGGTTGGTTTGAGCTAGGTGAGGCTACGCTATTGGGTACTGACTTGGTTCAGGATGCTTTGGAAAAGGTTAAGTTGATTTAGGATAGGCTTCGCACGGTACAACCTAGATAGAAGAGTTACGCCAATCGGAAGGTTTGTAATATTGCTTACATGGTGGGAGAGAAGATATTGCTAAGAGTTTCACCCATGAAGGGTGTTATGAGGTTCGGAAAGAAGGGCAAGTTGAGCCCTCGGTATATTAGCCCTTTTGAGGTGCTTGAGAGGATTGGCGAGGTGGCTTACAAGCTTGCTTTGCCACCTAGTCTATCGAGTGTTCATCCAGTATTTCATGTTTCCATGCTTCGGAAGTATTTCGGTGCTGCATCTCATGTTTTAGACTTCAGCACGATTCAGTTAGATGGGATTGACTTATGATGTGGAGTCGGTGGCTATTTTGGATCGGCAGGTTCGAAGGTTGAGGTCAAAGAATATAGCTTCAGTGAATGTGCAGTGGAAGGGTCAGACAGTCAAGGAGGCTACTTGTGAGACCGAGCGGGTGATGCTGAGCAGATATCTACCCCTATTTGAGAACCTAGGTATTATTCTAGACACGTTCTAGGATGAACGTTTGTTTAAGAGGGGAAAAATGTAAGGACTTGGTCGGTTGTTTTGAGATTGTAGCCCTGTTTCCCCTTTATTGCTTATTTTGTGTTCGTTTGTTGCTATGTGGCTTGTCGGGGTAGCTGGTTTGGTACAGGAGATGTTTCAGAATGAATTGGGACACTTCGTCCAAAGGCTGGAAGCCTAAGTTGGAAGAGTTTACCGGATGTTGACTTATGTGTAAATGACTCTGGAATGGAGTTTTGATGGCTCTGATAGCTCCATATGGTGATTTTGGACTTAGGAGTGTGTCCAAATATTGATTTGGATGTACGTAGGTGATTTTGGCTTGAATTGGCGAAAGTTGGAGAAGTTGAAGTTTGGAGAGTTGATAAGTTTGACCGAGAGTTGACTTTGTTGTTATCGGGTTCGAATTTTGGTTCCGAAAGTTGGAATAGGTTCTTTGTGTAATTTATGACTTGTATGTAAAATTTGAGGTCAATCGGAGTTTGTTTGATAGGTTTCGGCATCGATTCTAGAAGTTGAAAACTCATTAGTTTCATTAGGCTTGAATTGGAGTGCGATTCATGTTTTTGATGTTGTTTGATGTGATTTGGGCCTTGACTAAGTTCCTATCGTGTTTAGGACTTCATGGTGTGTTTGGATGGGGTCCCCCGGGCCTCGAGTGTGATTCAGATTAGAAATAGAGTGAATTTTCGACTTGTGTTATTGCTGATATTTCAGGTATCTAGTTTCCTCTTATGGGATCGCGTGAATGGGTCCGCGATCGCAAAGATCTAAGTCTGGCAGGTGTGAAGTTATTCTACGTGTTCGCGAGGATTGGACTGTGATCGCGAAGCTTGGGGAATTACAGCTTCGCTAATGCGTGAGTGGTGCCGCGTTCGCGATGATGGAAGAGGAGGCTTGGGAAGTCAGACGCGTTGCTCTACGCGATCACATGTGTGTGTTCGCAATCGTGTAGCTTTGGAGTTTTACTCACCGCATTTGCGACCTATGAAGTCCGTTCGCATAGGTCATTTTTCTGAGGGCAACATCTTGTTCTTCGCGATCGTGAGGGATTTCCTGCGACCGTGAACCTCTGGGCAGCAGTTATAAAAATTCACAATCGAGGGTCTGATCCATTTTTCATATCTTGAGCTAGAGACCCGTATTTGGGCGATTCTTGAAGGGATTTTCAAGGAGTAGATTGGGGTAGGTGATTCTAACTTGGATTTGGTTGTTATACATGAATCTATAATTGTTTTTACCATTTAATTCGTTTTTTGGGTTGGAAATATTGAGGAAAATTTGTGAAACTTCATAGACTATAATTTGAGGATTTGAAGGTCGAGTGGAGATCACAATTGAGTGATTTTGGTATGGTTGGACTAGTTATTGAATGGATGTTCAGATTTTGTGAATTTTTTCAGATTCTGAGATGTGGGCCCGGGGTTGAACTTTTTGACTTTGGTTAAAGAACTTAGCTTTATCGTATGGAATCAATTCCCATAGCTTGTGTTGGAGCCTGAGAGCCATGTTGTGAGAGAGGTTGTGGATCGAACTGCACTCCGCAGCATGCCTTCTTGGCTTTATATATATTATTATTATTGATCGGGCTGCACACTGCAGCAGGCTTTATACGCTATATCTATTATTATGGGATCGGGCTGCACGCCACAGCAGGCTATATTGGCTTTATATTACCGCTTGGGCAGGATCCGCCCCTCCGGAGTCTGACATACCAGTAGTGAACGCAGGTATTGTAAAGTGCTGAGTGATTTAGTGAGAGTTGAGACAGTCAGATTGAGTACTCAGAGAGTGTGAGAACGTGAGGTTATCATTGTGATGCATTAAATATGACTTGCACATGCGACATATAGATATAGAGATGTAATAATTCTCATATCAGTCATACTTGGCATATTTTATCCGTGTTGAGCTCAAACTGTTATACTTGAAAGCATGTCTACATTTCTTTATTGAGTACAAACTGATTATGAGATTTCTCTGAGTTATTACTGTCATTTTTTTCCCGTTATATTTGTACTGTTATAATCTGGATTTGGACTGTACCTATCTAAGCTCGTCACTACTTTCAGCTCAAGGTTAGTCCTGTTACTTATTGAGTACATTGGTCGGTTGTACTCATACTACACTATGCACTTCGTGTGCAGATTCAGGTACTTCTGGGCATGGTGGTTGCTAGACTTGGAGCATTTTCTGCTTGGAGACTCTTGAGGTAGTTGCTTTGGAGTCCGCATAGCTCGACCCTCCTTCTTTTCCTTTTATTTAGCACTATTCTATCTTTTCAGACAGCTGTATTAGAAGTTTTGGCTATGTTGATATTTAGTAGCTCATGTACTCAGTGACACTCGGATTTTGGGGGATTTTTGTATTGTGTCGCAGTATTTTTTATCGGTTATGTATGAATTTTTCACTGTTAAACTTATGTTTTTAATTCAAAATGCATAGTTAGATGAATGTCGGCTTGCCTAGTATTGTGATAGGCGTCATCACGACATGTGAGATTTGGATCGTGACATCAAGAAAGAAAGCCAATGTAGCCTATTATTACGTACATGCTACTTTAAAAGCTAGTGGACATTTGCAAATGAGATTTTTGAAAGACGAAGTTGTCAGAATACATTTTACTAGCGCACATGTTCAAAACAAAGGGAGTGGAAACTTGATAAATTGGATAAAGAAAGTTTTCTGACAAATTCACAACATCAGGCAAGTTGCCAACATGGAAAATAAGAAGTGTGCTAATTCTGTGTACATCATACTACGGAAGCTCTTTAAATAGCGCCATAATGAACAATTTTAGGAACAACAGAGAGGAGCAGGAGGCTAGAAATATATAATAACTTACCCGCATCAGATGTATACATCCGCCTTAGTTAAGATAACCATAAAAGATAAACTAAGGTTATTAGGAATCTTATTTCTAATATATAAAAAAAAAAAAAGAAATTAAATTCATAATAACAGAAATATAACGATACAAAATATAGGTTTGCCGTCGACGTGCCTTCTCTTTATTTCGTGCAGCTCTTCAATTCCAAGTTCTGCAATGGTTCTTCTCCATCACTCTCCAAGGACTACTGCTGGTTTGGGAGTTAAAGAATTGGCATATAACAGGTTAGTTCATATTATTTTAGGACATGTGCATATTGAAAGAATTCAAGGAATACTTTTTGTGCATATTGTTTCTTTCACTGTTTTTGTTTCTCCATTACCGCTAATTGAAAAACCTCACTGTTTTACTTGTCTTGGTACTTGAAAAAATTAGAAGTATCAGTACTCTTGAAAACATTAAAACAAATAGTCATGGTTTGACTTTAGGACTTAGTAAAGCCTTTTACGTCAATTAATGTATAGAAACGAAAATTCTATATGAGTAGTATTTAGTAGTATTCTTAGTTATACTATCTCCAACTTTTATTTAAATATTATTAATTTGGTCTTTTTATATTTTGTTAGATGAATCTAGCTAAATTTGATTATAGTTGTATAAATGTTTCTATTTTTTCTGTTGTTATATCTATTACAGAAATTTATTTCTTCTTTTGTAATATCAGAATGTCAAATTTTGAGAAAGACAAACAATATTGTGAGTCATGAAGAGTCATTAGAAGATATTATAACTGAAGAAGATGATGAGAAAATTGAAGAAGAAAAAGTTATAGAAAATTAAATAACTGAGTTAGAGGAAAAAATGAAAGTTCAAATTGTTAGGGACGAGGATGAAGCTTATAACTATATTGTGAATATGCACATTCTAAAGGTTTCAGTGTAAGGAAGGATAACCAATATTATTTTCAAGGTGGTATAGTGATAAGAGAAAAACGATTTGTGTATTATAAGCATGGGGAAAAAGATCAAAGGCAAAGGAAATCCAGTAAGACATCTTGCAGTCACATAGACACATGATCAAATTATCCTGCAATGATAAGCTTTAAGCGTCAATTTCCTAATAGTCATTTCCTGGTGGATAGATTTGTTAAAGAGCATAATCATGAGATGGCTTCACCGAAAAAGAGACACTTGTTAAGATCTGCTCATTCAATAACTATAACCAAAGGATCAGTGATTGAAAATATGGTTAACGCTGGTACAAAGCCGACTGCAACATATTCTTACTTGGAAGTAGAAGCTGGAGGGGCTGATTTTTTAGGTTATTCAAAGAAGGATTGTTTTAATTTTATATATAAGTTGATGAAACCTAAGGTGGAAGCTGGGGATGCTCAAAGGGTTGTTAATAAATTTACTAACAGAGAAGCAAATGAGACACTCTTTTATTGAAATGTTCAACTTGATTTAGAAGAGTGTATAACTAATTTCTTTTGGAGAGATGGTCGATCTAGAATTGACTATGAGATATATGGTGACGTCGTGTCTTTTGATACCACATATCGAACAAATAAGTATCGTATGATTTGTCTACCATTTATTGGAATAAATCATAATTGGCAAAATATAATTTTTGGCTGTGCTTTTTTATCTGATGAGTCTACAGAATCTTTCAAATGGTTGTTCTCTATATTTTTAAAGACAATGGGAGGTATTTCCCCAAAAAATATTATAACTGATCAAGCTCAAGCAATGGCATTTGTCATTAGAGAAGTGATGTCTGGCACTAGACATAGATTGTGTCAATGGCATATATCTCAGAATGCCCCATCTCATTTGGGCTTACTTAAGAATGATAAAGGTTTTCTAAACTTTTTAACAAGTGTATGTTCGAATCAGTGTTGTGAAAAGCTAGCGCTTCCCACTTAAAGCGAGAAGCGAAATGAGGCGAGCCATCTAACGCTTCTGTTAGCTGAAGCGTAGCAGGTTTAAAAAAGCGGTCGCTTCCCATTAAAAAGCGAGAAGCGACGATGCGAAGCAATGCGTAAGAAGCGAGCACTTCTCTGTGTTACAGGGCTACCAACCTATTAAATTAAAAAAGTGGTTATTTTTTTAAAACATCATCGACCAGCAGCAACAGAGAAAGAAAGAAGTGACCTAGAGTTCAAGTTTTCTACACTTACCAACTTCAAGATCATCAAGTTTGGTCCAGGTCCTCCTCCTCCACCTCCGCCTCCTCCTTTTTCTTCTTCTTCTTCTTCTTCTTCTTCTTCTTCTTCTTCTTCTTCTTCTTCTTCTTCTTCTTCTTCTTTTTCTTTTTCTTTCACTCAGCGTCCAAATAGCAGCGAAATGCTGGCGAAGATTGTTTTTCCTTTAAGTTCTTCTTTCTCATTCTTCTCCTCTTCTTCTTCTTCTTCTTCTTCTTCTTCTTCTTCTTCTTCTTCTTCTTCTTCTTCTTCTTCTTCTTCTTCTTCTTCTTCTTCTTCATTTTCTTGCACTGTTTTTTGGTTTGAAATGCTGAATTTTTTCGTTTCAGTTATACTTATATTGCCCTTCTTCTTATTTTCATATCCTTTATTCTTAGTTCTTATTTCCTTTCTTATGTTTATGTAGTTGTTCTTTTAATATCACCAAAAGAAGATAGGAAAGACCTAGCTTGGGCTTATTCTGCAAGAGTTAGCGAGACCAACAAGATGGCTATTAGATATCTTTTTTGTGACAAGATTTCAAATGGGGAAATCAATCGTCAAAAAACGCATCTAATCGGTGGGGATCCAAATATCGCATCTTGTCCTAAAGTTTCGCCGCATGTGAAGGAAGAATTAAAAGCATTCCTTCAAAAAAAGAGAGAGTTAAAGGCTCAAATGCTTCATGAACAAGAACTCTATAATCTTGATGATGATGATGATGAAATAGAAGAAGGTGACGATACTTCGTCGCTTCCACGCTCTTCACAAAAGTGGGGAAGGATACAAATAATGTCTTCTAGTTGTGGATCTACTAGTAAGATCGAAGGTCCTATGGATTTTTATATCCCGCAAAAATAAGGAGATAAGGAGGGAAACATGGTAATCCTCAAATTGATGCCAAAGAGATTTTGAGGGATTGTGCAGTTGCAATGTTTGGGCGGTGAATGTATGATGCAGAACTTCCTTTTAATTGTGTTAATTATATTGACACTTTTTCTGCTTTTATTGAGGCCGTAGGCCAATATGGTCCAGGAATGAAACCTCCAACTTATCATGAAGTTAGAGGTCCATATCTAAAAAAAGAAGTGGAAGAGAGTAACAAAATCGTGGAGGAGCACAAAGTAGAATGGAACAAGTTTGGTTGTTCTATTATGATGGATAAGTGGACGGCAAGAAATGGAAAAATGATCATCAATATCTTGGTGAATTCTCTTGAAGGTAGCTTGTTTCTTGAGTTTGTTGATGCAAGCAACTCTTCTACTGATTCAACCAAAATGTACTTCTTGTTCAAGAGTACAATAGACTCTATTGGAGTAGAAAATGTTGTTCAAGTTGTCACGGACAACACCAATGAAAATGTTAAAGCTGGTGATTTGATGTCTGTAGGGTACCCACATATTTATTGAACTCCGTGTGCAGCACATTGCATTAATTTGATCTTTGGTGACATTTTCAAGGAAAGACCCTTCAGTTCAGTCTTTAATCAGGCAATTAGAGTGCATTCCTATATTTTTCAAAGGCCTTTATTATTGAATTGATGAAGAGATTCACTAAACAAAGAAGCTTGGTGAAACCTGCAAAGATAAGATTTGCTACCGCTTTCTTGACTTTGCATAGGATGTATGAGCAAAAAAGCAATTTGAAGAAGTTGTTTGTTTCCGATGAGTACATTAACAGTGCCTATGGAAGGGAAGCTCGAGGGAGAGAATCTTCCGATATTGTACTTTCTACTTCATTCTGGAACAATGTGGTTCATACATTGAAGATTGGTGGTCCTTTAGTTAAAGTGCTTCATTTGGTGGATGGAGAGCAAAGGACATCAATGGGCTACCTTTACGAAGCAATGGATAGGGCAAAGGAGGCTATTCGAGACTCTTTTAGTGATCAAAGAAAATGCAAAAGAGATTTTGAGATCATGGATAAAAGGTGGAACGGTCAGATTCATCGCCCTTTGCATGCAACTGGGCTTATTTTGAACCCCGAACAGTTTTATGAAAATGAAGAGAGGATTCTAGGAGATGAAGAATTGTGGAAAGGATACATTGAATGTATTGAGAAGTTGATACCTGATTTATCCGTGCAAGATAAAATAATAAAGCAATTTAGTACTTAAAGGAATGCTGAGCAGCTTTTTGGAAAAAACATGGTGATTAGACAAAGAAAGATGAAGTCACCAGGTGAGCGAGTGCTTATATGTTGCTTTATAGTTAATAAGCCATTTCTTTGTCAATGTTATGTTTTGAATATTTGTTCTGCTTCTACAGTTGAATGGTGGAAGAATTATGGCCATTCCATTCAAGAATTACAAAGTTTTCCATCAAGGTTCTAAGTCCAACTTGTATATCATCCAGGTGTGAAAGGAATTGGAGCATGTTTGAACATGTAAGAACGAAAAAGAAAGATTTAGTATATTGAGATAATTATATTATATCTCAATTGTTCTAATCTTACTAATTATTTATTACTTGTAAATTCATACCAAAAAGAGGAATAAACTAACCTTGAAGCGTCTCAACGTGTCACGCCCCAAACCTGAAGAGAAGTGGCCGGCACCCGATGCCATACTCGGCCCGAGCGTACTACTTTGTAACTGTGAACTATGGAGGGGTAACCCTCAACTTAGGCCGATGAGGCCATATTCTGAATCATCTAAAAATAATGTCTTTTTCATCTGAGGGTTAAACATACCCAAAAGCTCATATATGTAATTATGCATGCCGACGAGGCTGCCATGAATGTCTAAAACTAGCAATACCAAACTGAACATACACACAGGGCTAGCAAGGCCACAATACTAACATACAAAATATACAGGATTCGTCTACAAGCCTCTAGAGATAATTGAACTGTATCATGGTCGGGAAATGGCCTCGACCTACCCATCAAAACCTGTATATATAAAAGGAACTCCAAGGTCTAGACCTGGTAATGCCGATGAAGTGGAGCTTACCAACCAAGCTAATTTTTGACTCTGTCTACTGGGAAGGTCTATCTAGCTATCCATCAGGACCTGTAGGCATGAAATGTAGTGTCCCCGACAAAAAGGACATCAGTACGAAATAATGTACCGAGTATGTAAGGCAACAAAATAACTGAAAGTAACTGGGAGTCAAAGATAATCTGAAGATATGCTTACCTGCTAATACTGACTCAACTCCCTCAATATAGTAAGTAAAATAGTTGTCCATACTTATAAGGCTTGGTATGTTTAACTGCTCTACCATCGTAGGCTCGCTCATAGGCTCCCGGCCACACTTGGATCTGTATCTCGACCATTCTGGGCTCGCTCATAGGCGCTCGGCCACAGTAGGCTCGATATATAACTTACCATCTGATCATTGGTCGCCTAATAAGGGCCTGCCCACCGATTATAGCTCGATGGTGGTGAAAATATTGTAATAGAGAGAGAGAGAGAGAGAGAGAGAGAGAGAGAGAGAGACCCTCTGCTCTCTTGATTGGAAGAAGACAATACTTAAGTGAATATAAAGTTCAGATAAGGGAGAATATGAGAACTTATGAGACTAGGATAATGTACATAAATTCACGAATACAAACTTCTCTTTATGTCTCGTTATCAAACACATGTAGTTACGGGATCATGCCAAAATGAAGGGAAGGTTTAGCCTTAACATACCTTATCACAATCTATCCAATAACCACGTTAAACTCGTCTCGTTGCACCTTAATCTACAACAACCATAACAATACTATCATCAAGTCATTGACGGTACAACTATTGCATAACAAATGACAAGCTTATTTTATAATAAAACGGACAACATCTCCCCTTTAATCTTTACTTCCTCCCAATTCGGCATAACACCAACAAAAACAAGAAAAAAAATAATAAAAACATGTATACATAATTTTTCAACCTTACATCCATCACAAAATACCACAAAATAGTCCACTCACCCCAATCAGTTTATACATAAAACGACAACCTAGTAGTTTCAAATAACCCGAAAATGTGACGACGAAGGACCAGCCAACCACCTTGCCATTATGTGGTGTTTCTCCACACACTTTCTACTCTCAATGTCCATAAAAACATTAGCAAAAGAGACAACCCAGCAGCAACACGAAATATCCCACAAAACAGTCCAAAGAGTTCAGCAACGCAAAACTGATTTTTCAGTTTACTAAAACACGTTTCGACTTGTCTTTTCTTTCAAATTGAGAAACACAACCAACAATACATAATTAAGCCTCTTATATTGCAAAAAATCCATGAATTTCACATAAAAAAAGATCACAACCATCCAACAACAAACGACATATCACTCTTTCGAAACTCGCTAGGTCTAGTCTTTACGATCGAGCTACAACTCGTACAAGCATAGATAATGGAAGGATAAGAATAAATTTACCTTGGAATGAGTAGAATCCACAAAACCTAGTCTTTGTTCATCGAAAAACAGTCCCCTAACGCTGCTACTAGAAGAAGAAACAGAAACTAGCAAGCTGTCCGAGGTTTTCGCCACTAGAATCACATCGTTTCACTTGAAATTACCTAGGGTTTGTGTGGGATTTGTAGGGAGGAGTTAAAGGGGTTCTATCTGATTTTGTTGGTCTGAGAAATAATTTAATAAGTCCTTAAAAGTACCCTCTAGTCCGACTTTAGAAGCTTTTAATTGAGGCCTCTCCTTTTGGCACGTAGGTGATGCACCTACTTGTCACCTTACCAGTCTGCGCAGTCTCGCGAAAACGCAAATATCTCTTTACTCCATCATTGTATCAATGAACGGTTTAAACCGTTTAAACTAAACTCATAGATCTTCCATTTGGTATGTAGATTTATCTCGTAATTCCAAGTACATTGGGAGAAATGATCAGCTACATTGGACCTAAGTTTTGGCATTTTTGAATGTAACTTGTGATGATCTTTGCCAACTTTTATTCCACAACTCACTTGACTTCAAAACATAACCCGCAACTATCATAAGACTAAAATAACTCATTACACAACCTCCTTATCATTATTAGCACCCTAATCCCACCCTAAAAGTACATGTTATAACATTCCCAACTTGTTGACTTTCGACAAAACTTATTCTCTCCAATTCGTTTAGCTTCTGAGCCTCCCAACCCTCTTGGTACTTGCAATTCATGATCTTAAATATTTGTAACATCCAAGTTAACATGATTAACTTACTTTATGTACTTTCAAAGATGATCTCATTTCTGAGCTTACATCAATTGAATTACGATGTACTCTGACGTACGAAAATATGGGGTGTAACATCATTCCCCCCTTTGGAACATTCGTCCTCGAATGTTGACTAATGCGCTTATCAGTATCATTACCTATAGCTATTATGAATACTTTAGTACCGTCCTTGACATCTAGGCAACTATTCTGTGAATAAATGCTAAGCCCAGGGCATTCCCCCCTTTAGGCTTCTTTCTCGCACCACAACCTGTGGTCGAAATTCTTCCAATCTCGTTACTGTTGCTACCTTCTATCGTGCAGCCTGTACTACTCTATCTCTGTATGTGCGCCTATGAGAATCTTCTCTTTTTTTTCCTCCAGCTATTATCCAATCTCTAGGCCTCACTTTGTGAACATATACATAACTATGACAGGCCGTCCCTCTAGGCATCTATAGGTGTAATGAAGTCCTTCGCTTGGTACTTTGTCGAACTTACGACTATTTCTATATCTTGTTTCATAGCCTCGGTTATCTATGCTTATGGATTTACTACATCTAGGTAGGTCATACTACACCATAACACTTACTTAAATTTTTATTATAACCGAGATATGCTACCAATTCTCGATTACTCTCTCGCTGCTTATCCTATATGTATAAGTCTAAGTCCTTTAATGATTCCGTATTACTATTCATCTAAAGACTGACATCCTAATCTCCTCTCATACTTTGGGACATTGATCCATCTATTGTTGATTCACCTTAATGTTGATCTATAACCTAGCACTGATAGCTTGAAACCTCTTAAGAAATACATTGTCACTAGGACCCGCGTCTCATCGAGGAAACATATGAAATTATTTACTTGATCCACCTAGGGATGATAAAATACTTCAATAACCATATTTCATGGCATCCCGACGTGATTCATCTTATGGGGGTATTCTAATCCCATGCAATTCATAAAATCCATTCTCTTTGAATCAATACTCAATCGAAGGCTTAAATTCCATGCTATTGTCATTTATCACAATCACACCCTTATTCTACTACCAGGGCAACATTCCATCTCTTCTAAATGCTCCTAGTATTAAACTCCTTTGAGTTCATTTAGGCTATACAGAGCTTTCTATAAGTTACGGAACCCATCAGTTCTCTTGTTTTGATGGGTTAAATCCTGAAGACTTACCTATTCTCGTCACCTTCTCACTCACCTTTTCATATCCTTACTCCTGTCTACCTAAAACCTTGTCGCTCTACAATACTTTAGCTTGCGACCTTCACATGTCTATTTATACTACTCGCAAACTTTCTTTAACTTGCTAGCACGATAGATTTTCTTATGTTATTCTGGAACCTCATGGGAGACATCACGTTGTCTCTAACTCTTCTTTACTCTCTTAACTAGACCTCTCAGTACCTGGAAATTATAGGTTGGAAGATATCGCACTGACAACACAACTATCATTTCTGGATATTGAATCGCAGTGCTTCTAGCCCCCTATCTGAAGTATGGACTATTCACAACCTTCTGCACTTGAGTATCTTGACTTTATTTATCTTTACCATACTTACTTTTAAATCTCACATCGCATCTTCTATCTCTTTCATAACCTCCCTTCCACATAGGTTGAATTCACATCCACACCTTGAAGCCCTACTGTAATACTTGCATCTCTGGTGCATACATAATCCAGCGGGAGCTTCATACTGACTTCTTATGAAGATGATACAATTCTAACTGGCTTTGTCGTAGAGCTGTTATAGAATATAGCCGCTGTAGCATCTCTCTTGTACGTCTGATATTAAGAGTGATTCTACAATGTTTTGAATCACGATTTGTATAATTATATGGTTCTAATAATCAGATTCCTAATTCACTTAGCTGATGTAACTCTTTAGTTCCCTCTTCTCTCTCAGCCTTCAATTAGGCGTAAGCTACCTTTCGATCTGCGGCTTAGGGCATTAGTTATTATTTTAGCCTTTCGTAGACACTATGGAACATCGATGATATAACCTTCTAACAATCAAGCCTTTGTGTATAATGTGGACTCAATTCTTTCTTTTAACCTATATCGAAGTCCCCCATAACTGTATGAATGTCAACATACATGTTATATGGATAGTACTCCAAAATCTTACGCGCGGTCATAATGTAACTAACTCCGGGTCGTAGATCAAATAATTCCTTTCGTGCCTTCTCAGTTGTCTTTAAATACAAGCAATTACTTTTCCTAGTCATTCTGCCACTTGCTGCATGAATATTTGGCTTATCCTTATTCACGATGGTGCCACTTTCTTATGGAGTGTATGTAATATAATAGTGAGACTGTTGTTACAAGATCATTTCATCTTTAAGTCACTATGCTTATGTTGAAGCCTTCTTCCTTATTCCACTCATTTAATCTTGCATTGCAGTACTTAGGAAAGACCATCTGACTCTTGTAAAGTTGCGAGCTTATTACATTGTATACCCCAAAGAATTTCTGATGTTCTGACTCGCCTATAATTATCCTTAGTTACTTACCTCCACGCCCTTGTGCTCGTAGGGCTGCTTCTGAATTAATTTTTGATTGTCTCCCTAGTGGCACTCTCTTTTATTTCCGTAATACTTATACTATACTTTTAACTACCCCAACTTCTATTTAAATATTTCTCAAGGATTACGATGTTGTATCTGCGAGACTAAATTTCCTATGCTGGTTTCACTACGTCTATCTTGCATGATCTATTGATTTATTTGAGACCTCTTGTTTAGCCATAACTAGGCTCTTCTTGAATCAACTACTAACTACTCGTCGGTCCATTATCACATCTATATCCCGTGTACTCTCTCTTAAGTTATGTCCTTTGTCTTAACTTACCACTCGCACTAACTCGTTATGTGTCCAAGCACACGTTTTTATCAATAACATCCTGGCCGTGAACCCCTACTGCCTCTCCCGGGCATCGTGCTTGCATAATATTTTTGGGTCCTAACCACTTATCCCTTTCATAGTCTTATCCCTTTCACATTTTTGTCGCATTTTTCCTTTACCATTCCATAGTTATCTGAACCACTTAACTCCGACTTAATACCATATCACACAATCTTCCCCCCTTTAAGGGAGTACTAGCATTTAATGCTCTAAAGTTTCACATGTACATGTTTTACCTCTTCATCTTCAGCATCTTTCCATATATATTTTTGATCACCCTTACTCGCCTTGCAATAAACCTTCTTGTACCAAGGATAACTTAATTTCTTATGCGTGAGGGTGACACCTAGTGTAACTAGCACACTTAGTCCCTTAAGCTTAACTCCGCTCACAGTGCTTGCTTTAGGGAAGTGTCATCCTGAATGACTTTTAAAGGTAATTCTTCTATCATCCATTCTATTATTGCCGTAGCGCGGCTCCTGAAACTCCCACGATGTCGACTATTATCAAATCCTCTAGTCCCTAATTCATGTTCGATATTATCTTGTTTACTAGCTCATGCTGATCTTTATTACTCCATGGGCCTAACTTAGCCTTCTAGTAATCACGTTGTAGTCACCAACTCATTTCTCGAAGTGAGGGTATGATTTTATGGCTTATATAGTTTTTTTTGTCTCAAGGTCCATCACCTCTTGTTTTTTCCTTCACTTGACTATAGACTCTATCATCCTGTCATATTTTAATTTACCATTATCACCCATTAATCACATCTTACTCATAATGCTTCATTTACTCTCTTCTTATTCTCATGCTAATATCTCTGTCTATTACCTTATTCTGAAAACTTCAACCAAACATTATTTCACTTTTACCTCCCCTTGTTCCATCTCACCGGCTCTTCGGGTTTCCTAACATTCTCTCTTTACTAGAGACGGGAGCCATACTAAGGTAAATATTTATCCCTTCTAGGATTTTACTACATGTCTTATGATATTTTTGAATGCTCTAGTATTCATATCTGACTGTACTATTCTAGAGTGTACCGTCTGGTATGCATGATATAATAGGGACTCAAACAGGGCCACGTCATCAAGAATTCTCTCTGTACTAATTCCCTTACCTACTGTTGTATTAGCCCTCTGGCTAGCTGTAATTTTTCTAGTTGAAAGCATCTGTATATCATTAGCAAACATAAGTCTTGGCTCGAACTCTTATAACTAAGCTATATTGCACGATTTTGATTTGAAAGAAGGGTAACAGACTCCTAAATGCCTTGTAGCTTCCTGTTTATATAATGTGGTGCACAACACATCTACAAACAAGGTTCTACTAGACACGGCTTGTAGACTCCCTAGAATAGAACTGCTCTGATACATAGTTTGTTCACGCCCCAAACTTGAAGAGGCGTGGCCGGCACCCGACACCATACTCTTGCCCGAGCGTATCACTCTATAACTGTAAACTATGGAGGGGTAACCCTCAACTTAGGCCGATGAGGCCATATTCTAAATCATCTAAAAATAATGTCTTTCTCATATAAGGGGTAAACATACCCAAAAGCTCATATACATAATTGTGCAGGCCGACTAGGCTGTCATGAACATCTACAACCAGCAATACCAAGCTAAATATGCACACAGGGCTAGCAAGGCCACAATACTAACATACAAAATATACAGGACTTGTCTACAAGCCTCTAGAGATAACTAAACTGTATCATGGTCGGGACATGGCCTCGACCTATCCATCAAACCTGTATACATAAAATGGACTCTAACGTCTAGACCTGGTAACCCCGAGGAAGTGGAGCATACCAACCAAGCTGATGTTTGACTCTGTCTACTGGGAAGGTCTATCCAGCTATCGATCAAGACCTGCAGGCATGAAATGCGGTGTCCCCAAAAAAAGGGATGTTAGTACGAAATAATGTACCGAGTATGTAAGGAAACAGAATAACTGAAAGCTAAAACTGAACTGATAATATAATAACTGAAAGTAACTGGGATTCAAAGATAATCTGAAGATATGCTTACCTGTTGATACTGACTCAACTCTCTCAATATAGCAAGTAAATAGCAGTCCGGACCTATAAGGCTCGGTATGTTTAACTGCTCTGCAATAGTAGGCTTGCTCATAGGCGCTCGGCCATACTAGGCTCTGTATCTCGGCCATTCTGGGCTTGCTTATAGGCGCTCGGCCACAGTAGGCTCGGTATATAACTTACCATCTGATCTGTGGTTGCCCAATAGGGGCCTGCCCACCGATTATAGCTCGATGATGGTGAAAATACTGTAGTACTGCGCGCGCGCGCATGTGTGTGTGTGTGTGTGTGTATATATATATATAGAGAGAGAGAGAGACCCTCTGCTCTCTTGACTGGAAGAAGACAATACTTAAGTGAATATAAAGTCCCAATAAAGGAGAATATGATAACTTATGAGACTAGGATAATGTACATAAATTCAGGAATACAAACTTTCCTTTATGTCTCGTTATCAAACACATGTAGTGACAGGATCATGCCAAAATGAAGGGAAGGTTTAGCCTTAATTTACCTTATCACAATCTGTCCAATAAGCACGTTAAAATCTTCTCGTTGCACCTTAATCTACAACAACCATAACAAAACTATCATCAAGTTATGAAAGGTACAACTATCGCATAACGAACGGCAAGCTTATTTTATAATAAAACGGGCAGCATCTCCCCTATAATCTTTAATTCCTCCCAATTCGGCATAACAACAACAACAACAACAACAACACAACAATAACAACATGTATACATAATTTTCCAACCTTATATCCATCACAAAATACCACAAAACAGCCCACAACAACAACTCTAGTAGTGTCAAACAACCCGAAAATGTACCGACGAATGATTAGCCAACCACCCTGCCATTATGTGGTGTTTCTCCACACCCTTTCTCCTCCCAAACTCCATAAAAACATTATAAAAAGATACAACCCAACAGCAACACCAAACAGCCGACAAAATAGTCCCATAAGTTCAGCAACTCAAAACTGATTTTTCAGTTTACTAAAACACATTTTGACTTGTCTTTTCTTTCAAATTGAGCAACCCAACCAAAAATACATAATTAAGGCTCTTATATACAAAACATCCATGATTTTAACTTAAAAATAAGTTCACAACCAGTCAATAATGACGCAACAACAAACAACATACAACTCTTTCGTAACTCGCTAAGTACAGTCTTTACGATCGTGTTACCACTTCTACACGCATAGATAATGAAAGGAGAAGAATAAATTTACCTTGGACTGAGTAGAATCCACAAAACCTAGTCTTTATTCATTCAAAATCAGTTCCCCATCGCAGCTACAAGAAGGAGAAAGAGAAACTAGCAAGCTATCCATGGTTTTCACCACTAGAACCACATCGTATCACCCGAAATTACCTAGGGTTTGTGTTGGATTTTTAGGGAGGATTTGCAGGGGTTCAATCTGGTTTTGTTGGTATGATAAATGAGTGAAAGAAATGAGTTAATAAGTCCTTAAAGTAACCTCTTGTCCGACTTTAGGATCTTTTAATTGAGGCCTCTCTTTTTGGCAAGTAGGTGATGCACCTACTTGGCATCTACCAGTCTGCGCAGTCTAGCGAAAACGCGAATATCTCTCGACTCCAATATTGGATCAATGAACGGTTAAATCCGTTGGAAACTAGACTCATAGATATTCTATTTGGTATGTAGATTATCCTATAACTCCAAGTACATTGGGAGAAATGATCAGCTACATTGGACCTAAGTTTCACGATATTTATGAATGTAACTTGTGATGATCTTTGCCAACTTTTGTTCCACAACTCGCTTGACTTCAAAAGATAACACTCGACTATCATAAGACTAAAATAACTCATAATATAACCTCCTTATTATTTTGAGAATCCTAGTCTCACCCAAAAAGTACATGTTATAACATTCCCGACATGCCGACTTTCGACGAAACTTATTTTCTTCAATTTCATTAGCTTATGAGCCTTCTAACCCTCTTGGTATTTACAGTTCATGATCTTAAATATTTGTAACCTCCAAGTTAACATGATTAACTTACTTTATTTACTTTCAAAAATGATCTTATTTCCAAGCTTACATCAAATGAATTACGATGTATTCTCATGTATAAAAATATGGGGTGTAACACAATGATCTAATCTTCATTAAGTACAATAGAACATTGAGGCGTCGTTACAAGCTCACAATGTAATTGATCCAATAAGTTTGGACAACATCGATTATGCTAATGAATGGCTAACTGAAGTCCCGGAAGATCATGCAGAAGAAGAAGTAATTAAGGAAACTTCACTTGGGGTGATGTTGCGGAGGCACGTGGGATTGGGGAGAGGATTTATAGTTTGAGAGGGAGTCCCTCAACTTCAAGCTCACAGAGGAGGGAAAAGAAGCAGCTACTTTGTCCCAAGTAGATGAAGAAGAAGAAGTTAAAGAAGATGACGAGCAATATAATAATGATAGTGGAATACAAGAATTTGACAATATTGTAGAAGAATATGATGCTCATTTTGTGCTTTAATTGATGCTACTCGTTATTTTTAACATTGAAGTATTGAACACATGCTTACAGTTACATGTGTTGTCTATGCAGTATTTATTTTAATATTTTTTTAAATTCCGCTTCACTTCAAAAAAGCGAGCGCTTATCTTCTCGCTTCTCGCTTTAAGAGAAAAGGGACTTGTCGCTTTTCGTCGCTTCACGCTCTTCACAATACTGGTCCGAATGTGATTCTATTACAGAATTTGAAAAAACATGGGAGATGATTCTTACAATGCACAATATAGAAGAACATAAGTGGATGAAGAAACTTTATAATATTCGACACATGTGGTCTACTGCTTTTAATAATGATGTGTTTAGTGCTGGATTGAAAGCCACATCTCGAAGTGAATCTGCTAATCATGTACTAAATGGGCTTGGAGATTTGAACACTTATTTTCATATATTTGTGACTAATTATGAGAAAAAATATAGTAAATAAGTGGAGTCTGAGTGAAGAACATGAAGACTTTAAATGTAAACAAGGAGCCTACTCCTGCTGTTAAAGGTAGTCCAATTTTATCTCAGATTTCTGCAGTCTACACTCATAAGATTTATAACATGTTTGAAAAAGAGTTTCTCAAAGGAGCTGGGGCATATTTTATTGAGCACAAGTATATTGTAATGTTCAAGTTTCAAAAATATGAAGTAAGAATGTATAATTCAAGTAAGGGTTGGTTTGTTGAGTTGGATCCCACAACTTTACATGTAATATGCACTTGCAAGAAGTTTGAATATATGGGTATTTTATGTGCACATTGTCTGCTGATTTATATGTCAAATAAAGTTTATGAAAACCCTAAGGAATATATTTTGAGAAGATGGACCAAAGAAGTGAGGAAAAGAATTAAAAATTTGCCAAGTAAAAGTTGTTCTATGAATAGAAGTTCAGAATCTGAGATTCTTTACACTAATATTTGTCACGACCCGTATTTTCCACCCTCGGGAGTCGTGATGGCGCCTACTAGTAAAAGCTAGGCAAGCAAATCAACCGAATTATTTACCACGTTCTCATTCGAAATCAATACAACTGAAACCAACCATAAATAAACAAATACAATTTAACGAGCGAAATGCATAGAATATTTCAAACAAAATCTCTTTTACAAACTACCCAAGATCTGGTGTCACAGTTTCATAGACTGTCTAAGATTTACTACAAGTAAGGGTCTGAAAGAAATAACAAAATGCTGTTTCTGGGACTACAAAAAGAAACTGATTAAATAGAAAGCAGGAGACTCCAAGGTCCGCGTACGCCTGCAGGACTACCTTAGGTCGCCTGATAATCAGAAGCCGGAAGCTCCTTACGGTCCAAAGCTTGCGGTACTGGGATCTGCACAAAAGAGTGCAGAGTGTAGTATCAGCACAACCGACCCCATGTGCTGGTAAGTGCCTGGCCTAACCCCGGCGAGGTAGTGACGAGGCTAGAACCAGACTCCAGATAAACCTGTGCAGTTATATACCAATATATATATATATATACACACACACACACACACACACATACAGTAGAAAGATAGAAATAAATGAACCAATTAAGTGGGAAAAAGGGGAATATACTTCGGGATAACAGTTAAAACAGCATATCATAGATGGATAGTAAAGAAACTACAAATTTAAATTCAAACACAAATCAAGAGAAAATTTCCGACAACTTTCACTTTCTGTCATATCCTGTTGCAGGCGTGCAACTCGACCCTATTTCCTTAAAATCCTGTTGCAGGCGTGCAACTCGACCCCATTTTCTTATAATCTGTGGTAGGCGTACCACCCGCTCCCATTTCACAATATCTTGTGGCAGGCGTGCCATCCGACCCCATTTCATTATAATCTGTGGTAGGCGTACCACCCGACCCCATTTTAGTATGTCCATGTTGCAGGCGTGCAACTCGACCCCATTTCCTTAAAATCCTGTTGCAGGCGTGCAACTCGACCCCATTTCCTAAAATTTGTGGTAGGCGTACCACCCGCTCCCATTTCAATATTCATCACACAAATCACAAGAATTTCAGTAAGGAAACAATACAATATCATAATTTCTCAACAAGAGAACAATAACATCAAAACAATCATCCATACACGACCCACGGTCATGCTTGACACCAACGTAGAGGCACTCGTCACCATGCCTATACGTCGTACTTAAAGTAACAATTTAACAAATAGAACACGACTTCTAATCCCTCAAGCTAAGGTTAGATAAATCTCTTTTCAACGAAAAAAATATTTTCCCCCCAAATTCTAGAGAGAGAAAATCTGGCGCCAGGCGAGAACAGTAGTTCGACCAGCTTTGGATTTTTCCTCGATCTGCTTGTCTTTGTCCCTGGATCTGATTCGTGAATTTGGGAAGCACACTTGAGCAGTTCCATTGCCTATTTCTAATTTCAAAAGCTTCAGATCACCCTATTTCTGGAACGCAATAGTCTTCAGTTGCGTTCTAACATTTCGAGCACCACTGAGTTTAGATCTGTGATTCTGGATTTATGATGCAAACTTGAGCAGTTCATCGTTGTCTCTGTAATGATCTGTTTCTTTTCATTTCTGTTTTGGTACTGATTAATCGCAGAGATTTGAGTTGAATCTGGAACCTCAGCTCAGGAAGCTTGTTGCCCTGCAACAGATTAAGCTTGAGCTACTGGGTTCTATGCATTGCTACCAGTGAAGTTGCGAAGAGCAGAGTCTGAGATCGTGGTTCTGGTTTGTGAAGTAGTATGGATTCAATGGCCACTGGCCAACCACCACCTGTGGTTGGTCAGTCGTCGTCTCCGTCGAATCCACACATGAATCAGCCCCACAAGTACGCTGATCTGCTTCAACCTAAAGTATTGAATAATGTCACCCAAACACAAGCCATCATCCCTATTAAGCCAGTCGAATTTTTACATGGCGAACCCATTGTTCAATGGAAGAAAATAGAAGTTAAGCAATCGATTGCAAAACAAGGTTTGCAATTGGCAGTCATAGGAAAATTCTCGTATGGGAAACCTGTGATCAATGACTTACGTAAAGTCATTCCAATCCAATGCGAACTCAAAGGTCCATGTTCGATTGGCCTCATCGAAGACAATCATGTATTGATAAGGCTGTCGCTGATGGAGGATTACATTCATCTACTATCAAAACCTGCTATCTATTTGAAGGTGCAAGGTTCCATGTGGCAGATAAGATGCACGAAATGGAATCCGTGGTGGACTCCAGAGGAGGAAACGCCAATAGCAGTCGCATGGATTAGCTTTTCGGAATTGCCTCCTAATTTCTTTGGCAACGAATTTGTTTTTTCACTGGCACGAGCAGTAGGTAATCCGTTACATGTAGATTTGGCTCCAAAAAATGGTACGAGACCTAGCTGTGCCAAGGTTAAAGTGGAAGTTAATTTACTATCTAAATTGCCACAAAGAATTAAGATTGTTGAGGATGAGGATGAAACTGGTCCGGAAGTCTCAAAATGGATAAGAATAAGGTACGATTATATGCCCAAATACTGCAAGAGTTGCAAGAAGCAAGGACACAATGAAGATGAATGTTGGGTTATTAATCCACACCTAAGGCAGTGGGAAGATAATAAGAATAAAGATAAGGAGATTGTCGGCACTGCTGCAAATGAAACAAAGGTCCTTACAAGTGGTAAGGTGGTCGGCAGAATCATTAATAATCAGGAGAAGCATGAGTGGATACAAGCAAGGAAAAATAGGCATCAAAGGGACAACAGAGGCCACATTATAAATGCATCAAAGGAAAATGAAAAATTAACTGCCAAGGTGAACGGTACCAAGAAGCATCAGAAATTGACTACTGAAGTTGAGGAGGCATCTGGTTTAAATGCTGACAAACCTATTGTAAATAGCAATATGTTTGCCCTACTGGATTTCCAAGAAAATGATGCTATTGAAAACAATAATTTGATTGTGAGTGATGAAAATGCTGCTCGAACTGACAGTGTAGTAGCCACAGTAGTAGCTGAATCTTGAAACAAAGAAAAGACTTATAAAAGGAAAGAACAAGAATCTACTGCACATTGGGTGCAAAGAAGTTTCATGCCAATCTTGGTAGATACTAACACTTCTTTCCAGGAAATACCTTCACAAGACACTCGAGTAGAGCGACAACTAGCTAACAATGCAGATCAAATTGACATTGTTAGTACAGTTAGAAGTGGAGGAAATCAGTTAGCAGATCAAATGCCAGATGACAATGGGAAACGACAAATGTCGGAAGAGATATCAAGTGACAAGGAGGCTGATGACGAGGTAGTAGCAGAAAGCCCATCGAACATAAGGACCAATCAAGGACACCTCGATGTCACCAGATCTCTGGATCAAATTAAGTTTCAATCGAATTCAAAATTGGTCGAGACCATGTCAAGCAAGCAAACTCATCTTGGAATCGACATCTCTGATAATCAACTTGAACAGCCATCGACACCATCATTGCTTGTGAACAAATCAGGAAATCGACCACACTCCAATAAGGACATCCAGCAAGGAGTAACAAAACAGCAAAATGAAGTTACACAAAAATCAAGAGCAGTTATAGCAACAGTTGATGGAGTCCCACCGCATCTTCAAGACTCAGCTGAGGCTGGTTCCATGGATAATCGTATTGCCACAAGTTCAAATGCAATAACAACACAAAAGGGAATCTTGACCATTCATTCGACAGAGTTGCAGTTGGCTGGGGAGACGAGCAGGGAAAAAGCTATGCAACTGCAAATTAATTTACCATTGAAGAGTCCACTGCAAACACTCCATGATATTGTTACCCACAATGTTGAACCAATTGATAACCATTGCATACAAGGTCATCA
>MCJB01049119.1:55728-86414 GCA_002018475.1 Nicotiana obtusifolia | reverse complement strand
CTTTGCATTCTATATTAATTCGTGTGGATTGTTCGATCAAGGATATAAAGGAAGTCCATTTACATGGTAGAATGGGAGGCCAAACTCGGAGTGCATCTTTAAAAGAATAGACAGGATTGTAGTTAACTCGGAATTCCAGAATATGTTCCCAACTGTAGACATCGAGCACTTAATTAGAACTGGTTCTGACCATGCTCCATTACTCATGATCTGTGGTGAACAAGCAGCGACATTTGTAAAACCTTTCAGATTTTTAAACTTTTGGACTAAAAATGAAAGTTTTATGGATGTCGTTCGAGAGAACTGGTCAGCTGATTTCATAGGCGACCCATATCTCATTTTTAAGCATAAGCTTAAAAAAGTTAAGGCCGCTTTATCAAAGTGGAGCAGAGAGACTATTAGAGATATATTCAAGCAGTTGGCAATACTTGAAGACATTGTGAAGGTGAAGGAGATGATGTTTGAGGAAGATCCATCGAGAGAAAACAGAATGGTCCTTCAAAGAGCCCAAACAGAACTCAAGAGATATTTATCAATCGAGGAACAATACTGGAAACAGAAGGCTGGAATGACATGGTTCGAGGAAGGCGACAGAAATACAAGATTCTTCCACAATCTTGTAAATGGTAAAAGGCAGAAGCTACAACTAAAAAGGATTCAAATCGAAAATGGAGATTGGCTAGATGGTCAGGAACAGTTATCGAAGGCAGCAGTTGATTTTTTCCAAAAACAATTTACAAATGAAGTAGAACCAACAGATTATTCTATGCTCGAAAATGTACCATCGATGGTATCACTGGAACAGAACTTGGAATACTGTAGATATCCGACGATGGAGGAAGTAAAAGCTGCTGTGTTTGAGCTAGGTAATGAGAGTGCCAGTGGACCAGATGGTTTCACAGGACTCTTTTATCAGGTATGTTGGGAGATTATTAAGTTCGACATACACAGCATGGTTCTTCACTTTTTTGGAGGTGCACCTTTGCCTAAATCGATTACTCATACATTCTCTGATCTAAGGCCTATTAGTTTAAGTAACTTCATTAACAAAGTCATATCAAGAGTTATTCATGATCGACTAGAAGGCTTCCTTAATAGCTACATATCACACAATCAATCTGGATTTCTAAAAGGCAGGAGTATTTTTGAAAATATTCTACTCACACAGGAGATTGTCACTGATATAAGGAAGAGAGGAAAGCGTGCAAACGTAGTGATTAAGCTCGATATGGCAAAGGCGTATGATAGAGTTTCTTGGAAATACTTGATGCACATTTTGAGAAGGATGGGCTTTGCCGAGCATTTCATAAGTATGGTTTGAAACTTACTGTCAAATAACTGGTACTCTGTGTTGGTCAATGGACAATCCACAGGCTTCTTTAAATCGAGTAGGGGGTTAAAGCAAGGAGATCCTTTATCTCCTGCCTTATTCATTCTTTCTGCTGAGGTACTGTCGAGGTCACTTAATAAGCTATTTGACGATAGATCTTTTGTGGGATTTGGAATGCCAAAGTGGTCAGATCCTTTGAACCATTTGGCATATGCTGACAACACCATTATTTTTGCATCTGCGCATACACCATCAATGCATAAAATAATGGATGTATTAGCACGATATGAGAGGGTCTCTTGACAGCAGATCAATAAAGGAAAAAGCTCTTTTTTCATGCATCACAATGCATCAAATGTACATGTTCAAGCAGTGGAACAAATTACTGGATTTTCTAGAGGCCAATTTCCATTCAAGTACTTGGGATGTCCAATCTTTTATAGCAGGAGAAGAAAGGAGTATTACAATGAACTTATTAAAAACATTAAGAATAAGGTGCATTCTTGGAAGGGCAAGCTTTATCATTTGGAGGAAAGGCGACACTAATTACGAGTGTACTTCAAAGCATGCCAGTACACATGCTTTCTGTGATCGATCCTCCAAAAATGTTCGCAAGATTTTTCTGGAGCAACAATAAAGAAGGAAGAAGCAGACATTGGGCATCATGGCAAAATTTGTGCTTGCCTGAGGAGGAAGGAGGACTGGGATTTAGGTTGTTGCGGGATGTGTCGAAGGCACTATTTGCCAAGTTGTGGTGGAAGTTTAGAAGTACAAAAACATTGTGGTCTAACTTCATCTGGAACAAATACTGTAAGAAGGAATCACCAACAGTTGTTCGATTTTCACAAGGTTCGCATGTTTGGAAACAAATGTTGAAAGCAAGAGACAATGTAGATCATGAGATTCTATGGGAATTAAACAGTGGTGAAACAAGTATATGGAATGACAATTGGACAGGATTTGGGCCATTGTACCATGTTGTTCCTGAAGACTTTCATGTACAAGAAGGCTATCAAGATGTTTGCGAACTGCGAGACCGAGGAAATTGGAACAATCGACTGTTGGAGCAGTTATTTCCTGAAGACATTTCCACACATGTGAAAGAAAATGTGGATTACCATGAAGTAAATACAAGCTTGGATAAGCCTTACTGGACACCCACACCATCTAGGAGATTTACAGTTACATCTGCTTGGCATATCTTGAGGCATCGAGCAGACAAAAACAGAGAACAGGGATTAATTTGGACCAAAGGACTGCCATTTAAGATATCCTTTTTCCTTTGGAGATTATGGAGGCACAAAATACCTACGGATGATCTATGGAGGAGGCAAGGATACATAGTTACCTCGAGATGTTGGTGTTGTCAAACTCCTCAAGAAGAAACAGTTGAACATATCTTTTTGACGAGTCCTACAGCTACAGAGGTATGGAAACAATTCATGACATCTGCAGGAATTATTGAGCCTATAGTACAATTGAAACAAGTGATCAGATGCTGGTGGAGTGCAAAAATCTGCTCGAAATTGAGACCTTTATTTCAAGAAGCTCCGGCCATTATTACATGGGAGTTATGGAAGAAAAGAAATAAGGGCAAGTATGGAGGAAATGTGTCAACTAACAAGGTCATATATGAAGTGAACAAGACATTGCATTACTTAGCAAGGAGCAGATATCCGTGGCTATCCAATATTCCTCTCTTATGACCAGAAATGATCAAATTCATTGAGGCCTATAAACCAGTCGTGATTACGAAGAGAATAGTTTGGAAGTATCCTCACCAAGGGTGGTATAAATGCAACACGGATGGGGCCTCAAAGGGTAATCCTGGACATAGTTCCATTGCTTTTTGCGTTAGGAATGAAAATGGAGATTTTGTATATGCAGAGGCAGTGGCCATCGGAGAAACCAATAACATAGTGTCTGAAGCAAAAGCAATACTGCAGGGATTACAATATTGTGTCGAGCATGAGTTGCATCCTCTAATATTAGAGACTGATTCTATGGTATTGAAGAAAGTGATCGAAGGGGAATGGGATACACCATGGGCAATCAGCACAGAAGTGAAGAAGATTAAGGAGATCAGGGATCATTTTAATGTCATAATGCAACATGTATTCAGAGAAGGCAATGCAGTAGCAGATTTTTTAGCTAACTTGGTGTTCTCTTTTGCAGGTACTCTAAAGTTCTACTCATTCAATGAATTACCAAGTGAAGGAAGGAAGCTCGTCAATTTAGATAAATCGCAAACACCTAATCTAAGGATTAGGATTGCCGAAAGAAGAGCTCCAGATTAATGGTGATTTTCCGATCTGTCAAACAATGGCTTTGCTAGATTATATTCTGTATATTGATAGAAAACTTTCCAGTGGTATTAGTGCGTCATCGTGCTCATTTTAGAGGTCGGATATTAGTGTATAGAAGGTATAATACACCAAAGTTTTTCTTAAGATATCGTCAAGAGCAAGGAATAATTAATCCGAGGTCGAACAATGACCTTGTTCGAGGTCGACAGCATTCAGGTACAGGGGTTCGAAGTTGTAAGGTGAAAGTCGAACAACTGGTTTTTGAAATCAAGCTATTCAATCGAGAGTTCATTTCGAAATATGATCTACCAGCTGGATCGTTTTCGACAAGGAATAATCGAAGAAGTGTTTTCTGAGATCGGCACCAGCAATCGACACCAAGTTTTCGAAGGAACTTCCAGCAATCAAGACCATCACTCAAATACAGAACAGCAGCTTGCTTCCATCAAAATACATGATCGAAATCATTCTACTTCAACTCAATTGAAAGGAAATGATCGACATCAGTCTTCGAAGGGAGATGATCGACATCAGACTACTTTGACAAAATCGAAGAAGAAGACCCCCAGATTAGCTGAAATATGGCCTATATGCAGAGTAATTCATAGAATGTTAGAGCATTTTCCAGTGGTATCAACATGTACACATATTCATTCTGGAGATGTGATAACATTCTATGACAAAAGTATTACAGGTCACTGGAATCAAATGTCAGCAGCAGCTAGCATACCCCTCGATTATGGATCTGAATTGTATTGTCACTCGTGCTGCGAACATATGGAGAACTGCTCTACCATCATGATTGAGCACATTCAAGGAGACAACTATTCTACAGGAATCATAAACCTGGACAAGCAACAAACACCAAAAGAATCGCAAAAACAAAACATCTCGATAAATGTTGGAATCTCACTGAAGGACAGTCGAAACTCACTGAAGGACAAT
Source organism: Nicotiana obtusifolia (assembly GCA_002018475.1). NCBI lineage: Eukaryota > Viridiplantae > Streptophyta > Magnoliopsida > Solanales > Solanaceae > Nicotiana > Nicotiana obtusifolia. Next base: position 81,833 of record MCJB01049119.1, on the reverse strand, counting down.
TGCAACTGGATGAATAGCCAAGGCAGACAATTTCATATAGTATTAGAACACTTTCCAGTGGTATTAGCATGTTCACATGCTCATTCTGGAAGTGTACCAATGCTATATGAAAAATGTACTGTTGGAAATTGTGATACTACAATACTGTTAGATCGATTGTCACTAAGCTTCGACAAAGCAGTTCCTACTGCAATTGAAGGACAATCGAAATACCATTTGTGCTGCAAACATACAGAGAACCTCTTTACCACCATGATTGAGCACATTTCAAGGAGACAAATATTCCACAAGTTCGACACAAAGAATCAAATGCCAGCAGCATCGATCACACTCTGTTCGACTCGATGGCAAATGTTGGAGGACTTTCTACATGATCGACGTCGAAAAACATTACAGTTTCGAGGTCGAGAAGGAGATAGTCTACTGATTGACATCAAGAATCATGAATGAGAACAGATCACAGGTTGGGATCGAGAGCAATTCAATGCTTTTAGGGAACCACCAAATGCAGCAAGAAAATACTGGAAAGTGGCCTATGGGCAGACAACTCAATATAGTATTAGAACATTTTCCAGTGGTATTAGCATGTTCACATGCTCATTCTGGAAGTGTACTAATGCTATATGAAGACTGCACTATAGGAATGATATTGCAACACCAACAGATCATCTTCTACTGAGCTTCGACAATGCAGCTTCTACTGCAACTGGAAAACAGTCACTGCCAATCTCAGTTCACAATCTGTCATTGAACAAACCAAGGTCGATACATCACGCAGTAACACTACAACAGCAGATTTAGACAGTGTAAGAGGGAGGCCAAAATTACTGTCGCAATTAACAAGTCAAAGTAATGAACCAACGATGCAATGTGAAGGACACTATAGATTCACGTCTGCCAATCCTTTGAATGCAAAACTTGGCGCCTGGTGAGAGCAATAGAGGTGCTACGTCTATGTTTTGCAATTGGCGGGGAATATGCAAGCCTTCACGGATTGAAAGTTTGTTTTGATATGCTTTGTAATAAATAATTTTGCTATATTAGTACATCTAGAATTAGACGCATATTTTAAATTAGGAACATTTTGTAAACTTTGTATTTCTTTAATTTTAATATATATAACCTCTAGGCAATGTGCTTAGAGGTAGTTGCTTAAAAAAAAATCACAGCAACATTAAGGACTCCCCGAAATATCACACAACATCATTAACAATGCTACCCTTATTATGCTGCATGTGGACACAACAATGGTATGCCACCCTTATTTCGCCACATGCGCATATACCCGCCCTTATTCCGCCATGTGGGCAGCCCGAGATAACACCAGTCTTATTTTTCCCCACGCGCACAATAGTAGACACAATCGCATGGCGAAAACCTCGTACTGACACCCCCAATCAATCCGCTCAACATATCCACAAGTTCCACAATATCTCAAAAAAATAACACCGAGTGAAACAATATCGCAAACAACGATACCAAAGTTCCAACAGGATGTAAGCTCACAACTCTACACAACAGTGCACATGGACATAACAATAATCATAAAAGCAGAGGGGTGTACATCAAATATAGCATGACCATAGATAAGTCAATGTAATGATCATGATCAAATAGTCATAAAAGGAACTCAACATGTTTCATATAAAGTTCATTATTACATTAAGGCATATTAATAGCCTACGGCCTATTCCGGTCAAAATTACACAAAGTAACCTCACGTACACATCACTTTCACATCATAGAGATCAACATAACAGGACTAGCGCCTATGGGGTATCCCCCCACGCAAGGTTATGCAAGATATATATACCTCATATAAACTAAATCAACACTCTAATAAGTCCTTCCCGCGCAAACCAACCTCCGGACGGCCAAAATCTAGCCAAAATAGCTTAATATCATAAATAAAGTCATAGAAAATGATTTCGGATAATAAAATTTTTATCTTTAACTAAAATTAAAAAAAAAAGTCAACTCTAGGCTCGCACCCCAGAACCCGACAAAGCTTACAAATTTCGAACACCCATTCCAATTCGAGTCCAAATATATGTATTTCATCCAAATCCGACCTCAAATCGACCCTCAAATCATCAATTTATGTTTTAGAAAAGTTTTTAGTAAAATCCTAATTTTTTCAATTTGATTCATCAAACAATCGCTAAATTCAATGTTGGAATCATGAAATATAAATAAATCCGAGTAAAAAATACTTACTCCAATCCAAATTGTGAAAATACCCTCCTAAATCTCCCAAATCCGAGTTCCAAAACCTTGTGAGGAAAAGTGACTAAATTCCATAATAGGTAAAAAAAAATGCAGCTGTTGTTCCAGATCGAATCAGATCCGAGATGACCCCAAAACTCACTTTTGATAAGCTCAACATAATCATTGCGAGATTACACCCAAGACAGCCTTTTGAATCACCCAATTTAGCCTTAAAATGAGGGAGTTATGATGTTTTAAAGTTTTAAAGGAAATCTGAAAATTTTAGGGGCATAAGTAGCATTTTCGTAATTTTTTATACTAGAAAAAATAAAACCAACAATAAGAAGATCCTCATTTTAGCACCCCAAAACTCATTCGGAACCTCTCGCACCCAAACTATATACGCATTTCAATATTAAAAGAGGTTATGAACCTGCTCGCGCACTCAAAACACCGAAAAGCGATCATCTTGACCCAATATTAACCATGGTGAAAGTCCAAATCCTTAACTAATTTCTCAACCAATGATCCAAAACACACCCGAGCCTCACAAGACCCCATCTAATAATACCAACAAGTACAAATACATTATCCAAACTTATCCAAGCCTCAAAACACCCACGGGAACATCACAACAAAGAATCGAGGCTCAAACTTAATAGAATTTCTCTTAGATTGTTAAATCTTCATTCTTTCAAAAGAGTATCCGAATCACACTTAAATACTTTGGATTACTTCCAAACTTTGCACACTAGTTCAATTCAATTATATAGACCTATCTGCGGTCTCGGAATACCAATTAGAGTCCAATAACATCAAAGCCAACTCTTGGTCAAACATATGAACTCTTAGGGGTCGTTTGGTAGGCCGTATTAAGCAAAATAATCCCCGTATAAAAATTTAATCCGTCCAATACCATGTTTGGTTGGTCAATTCAATTTACTCCTACCTAATACATGGATTAGTTATACCTCATATGAGGGATTAACTAATACCATGGAAAAGAGGGGATTATTAATCCATGGATTAGCTATACATGGATAAGACTTAAAATTACTAAATCCAAACTTATACATTGCATAATTAATTTTTAATACAATGAACCAAACACTTGATAAAAAATAATCCTAACACTACAATCCCTGCATTACTAATCCCTGCATTACTAATCCCTGCACTACTAATCCCTGCATTACTTGTGTTCGTACCAAACGACCCCTTAAGTTCTTCAAATTGCCAACCTTCAACAAATAGTGTCGAATTGATCTAGGAACTCCCAAAATCAAATTCGAACATGCATATAAGTCCAAATTTATCATATGAAACAATCAGAACAGTCAAAATCTGATTCTGAGTCCGTTTACCCAAATATCAAACCTTGATCAACTCTTCCAACTTAAATCTTCCAAATCAAGAGTCGTTCTTCCAAATCAATCCCGAACCACTTAAAAACCAAAGCCGACTATACACTCACGTCATAATACATCATATGAAGCTACTCAAAGTCTCAAACCACCAATGGAACACTAAAGCTCAAAACGACCTGTCGAGTCGTTACAACTTCTTAACAAAAGCACTTTTCAAAATAATATATTATTTTTGACAGCTTGACCAAACAAATCGAACCAATAAGGACTTGTCACGAATTTCTGACTAGGCCAACTAAATTGTTTAAAGTGTTCAAGCTTATCAAGATGGGATGTTGAGTTTCTAAACAAAGATTGCAGAAACTAAACACTTAATTATAATGAAAACACGAAAGCCAAGTATAAAAAATACTTCAAATGAGATGAATATGTTGGGATCGAAATAACAAGACGTCATGAGGAATCTAACAAAGTAAACCTTGGAGAATATAAATTAATCGATAAAAGAGAAATATATCAAAAGATGATATTATAATGTGACTTGATCAATTGACCTACATATATATAGGAGGAGATAAATAATCTACAATATAAAAGAGACTACAAAATATTGAAAGAAAAAATTTCCCCCTAAATATAACTCTATTAAGGACTATATTGTGGATTTTTTAGTGTCATTGTAGTGAATGATGGATCATCAATTTATAGAGGTCCAAAACCTTTTCTTCCAAGAAACATTCTGTCGAATATGGAAGAGATCTATATTTTCCTCTTAGAAAAAATAATATTTATTATTGTTAACATTCTGGCCTTCCTTCAAGTAAAAGAAAAATCCTAATATGGTAAGAAAATCAGTCAAATTCTAACAATTCTCCAATTTGGCCTGAATTTTCCTGACCAAACTTGATTTTCTTGCTTCACATAATCTTCATTATTATTGCGTAACATGGTTAAAAGCCATCACAGATTAAAAATTGAAGCCTTGTGCGTTAAAAATGAGAAAAAAATTTGGAACCATGGATTTAAAATGATCAAGGTTACAAGTAAAACGCCTACATTAAAAGTGAGCAAGGCTAAAAGTGGAAGCCCATGCTCTAAATGTAAGCATGAGTTAATAACTAGAGACGATGGTTAATATAAAGCATGTGGTGAAAATGATTTTTGTTTTTAGGCAGCAGCATAAATTTTGAAAATTTAGTTAAAAATTTATCTCCGCATGTAGTACTTCGGGATATACCTTTTTTGAAAAAAATCTTCATTATCGTCAAATTGGCTACAACTTCACCTTAACCCGCCTTGAACCTTTCTTTAACCTCATTGTTGGTTCTGATATCACTTGTTGAGATCGAAATAAGAAGTGTCATGCGGAAGCAAATAATATAAATCTTAGAGACGATAAAAGAGAATTATATCAAAAAATAATAGTATAATGTGATTTTATCAATTGACTTACACTTATATAGGAGGACATGGACAACCTACTATATAAAAGAGACTCTAAAATATTAAAAGAAAAAGTTCCCCCCTAAATATGACTCTATTAAGGACTATATTGCATATGCTATTGTACCTTTATGTGAATGAGTGATCCTCAATTTATAGAGGTCCACAACATCCAAGGAAGGATATATCGATTATAGAAGAGATCTATATTTTCCTTTTAGAAAAGGTAAATCAATTATGGTTAATATTCTACCATTCCTTCAAGTAAAAGAAAATTTTAAATATGGTAAGAAAATCAAGGCAAATCCTAACGTCATATTCCAGAGTTATGATCAGTTTGCCGATCCTATGAGTTCGGATTTTTCCTCTTTAATCTGAATTACCTATGATTGCTAATTAGCCGAATTAAAATTACTTATAGTATTATCTCAAGTTACTACTAGCCTATCCAGGATGTATCAATGCCTATATACCTTTGGAATTAATATATCAAGAACACATAAAGACAACAATATATAACTAAGCGAGATGACTTGTTATATTAATATCCTAATAATAAGTTAGGATTTTAATCGCTTATTAATGCCTTTTTTCTGTACTCTTATGTCTGAAAGTAATTAATTAATACACAATTTTAATGGAATTATCGAATTTCATGATTGTTGTGAAGGATTCAGTGTTTAGGAGGAAGAATGTCTTGAAGAATACTAATTGAAGGAAAATCAGTGAAGTTGAGAAGGACATGGAAAAATACAATTCACAAACCAACAGTGCGATCCACACTTAGGATCTTGTGACCACAAAGACAAGTAACTAAAGCCTCTATAACTCATCCACTTGTGCGGATTGTACATGGAAGTAAGCGGTTGCACTCTGATTCGCAAAGCAGTCCGCACTGATGAAACCAAAAGATCAGAAAATGAATAGTGCGGCCGCAAGACTTGAAGTGTGGCATCAATATTTGAAGTGCATCAGCAAGACCTGAAGTGCGAACGAAACTCTCTAGATAAAACCTCCAACGTGATGTGAGGACCACACTATCATTTTGTTGCCGCAAAGCACCCCAAAGGCTATTTTTGATAGGAAATGCTAGAGCATTATAAAAAGAATTTATATGTCTGTCACGACCCGGTTTTCCCACCCTCGGGAGTCGTGATGGCGCCTACTCGTGAAATTAACCAAATTATTAACCACATTTCCATTCTAAAAATTATTGCAACATAAAACCAACAACTAAAGAACAACGTAAATTAACGAGCAGAATGAATAAAATTTCAGGCTTTGAGATATCGCTAATAGAACCTCTTCAACAAACTACCCAAGATTTATTGTCACAGTTTCACAAACTGTCTAAGAGTACTATAAATAAGGGTCTGAAAGAAATAACAAAATACTATCTCTGGGAATACATAAAAGAAACAGGTAAAATAGATATCGGGAGACACCAAGGTTTGCGAACGGCTGGAGGACTACCTTGGGTCGCCCGATGAGCAAGAAGATGAAAGCTCCCTACGGTTTAAAATTTGCTGCGGTGGGATATGTACAAAAGAGTACAGAGTGTAGTATCAGCACAACCGACCCCATGTGCTGGCAAGTGCCTGGCCTAATCCCGGCGAAGTAGTGACGAGGCTAGGACCAGGCTCCAGATAAACCTGTGCAGTTATATATACATATATACATCTACAACGGAAAGATAGAAGTAATTAAACAATTAAATCTGGGGAAGGGAAAACATGCTTCGGGGTAACAGATAAAATAGATCATCAAAGAAATATAAGGAAACTACAATTTAACTTCTAACACGAATAAAGAGAAATACAGGCAACTTTCACTTTTCAGTTTCCAGCTTGTTGCAGGCGTGCAACCCGATCCCATTTCTCATATCTTGTGGTAGGCGTACCACCCGCTCCCATTTCATTATATCTTGTTACAGGCGTGCAACTCGACCCCATTTCCTTACATTTTATGGTAGGCGTACCACCCACTCCCATTTTATTATATCCTGTGGTAGGCGTACCACCCGCTCCCATTTCATTATATCATGTTGGTAGGCGTACCACCCGCTCCCATTTCATTATATCTTGTGGCAGGCATGCCACTCGCTCCCATTTCATTATATTTTGTGGTAGGCGTACCACCCGCTCCTATTTCATTATATCTTGTGGCAGGCGTGCCACCCTCTCCCATTTCATTATATCTTGTTGCAGGCGTGCAACTCGACCCCATTTCCTTACATTTTGTTGTAGGCGTATCACCCGCTCCCATTTCATTATATCTTGTTGCAGGCGTGCAACTCGACCCCATTTCCTTACATTTTGTTGTAGGCGTATCACCCGCTCCCATTTCGTTAGTCATCACAACAATCACAAGAAATCTCGGGAAGGGAAACAAAAAAGACAATATAATAACTTCTCAACAAGGAAACAATAACATTAAAGCAAACATCCCGGCAAGGGAACAAAAGCAATGTAATTCTAAACCTATAACAAAGAGTTATATACATATATATACATCTACAATTAATCTCCAAATCCAATTATTATTGTTTTAAGTCTAAACATGACCCATTAATATGACACTGGACCCTTTAATTCCTAACAAATCCTTATTCAACTAATCTATTTAGCAATTGATTTTATACCTATAGAAGAAATCTAAACCTATAACAAAGAGGAACAACTGAAATGAAGAAACCAGCGTAGCAAGTCCTCACGTGAACTCCCATTTCAACATAAAAGTATCAAGAACAATATTCAGCAAGTTGAACAAGAATCACACAACAACTTTCCATTTAAGACTCACGGTCATGCTCGACGCCAACGTATAGATACTCGTCACCATGCCTATACGTCGTACTCAACAAGAAGCAATTTAACAAATAGAACTCAACTCTAAATCCCTCAAGCTAAGGATAAACTGGATACTTACCTCGCGTTGCAACCAAATTCAAGATTTCCAATGAATCCGAATCTTTGCAACAACAAAACCACAAGCCTTCGAGCCCAATCTTTTATAGATGAACACAAACTTCAGATGGACTCGACCAGAGCTAACGAACTACGGCCTGGTCGGCGGCCTCAAACTTGTCTAAAATTTTGGTACTGTTTCACAGCGGAATTAGCAGCAATTTGAGCTGCGGTTTTGGGGGCGTTAAAGAGTGTGGTTTTTCATAATTGATGTTGGGGTTTTGAGGGATTTATTTCACGATTGTTTTTCAGCTTATTCGGGGCTATCTCCAGCGACTTTTCAGCTGGGTTTTGGTGAGTTTAATGGTGGTAGCTGGGCTGGCAAGTATGAAGATTGATAGCTCCTCAATGGCTGCATTTTCATGGAATTTTGGGGCTATTTCAAGGTGATTTTTGGGGCTGATTTGTTGTGATTTTTGGGCGTTTTGGAGATGTTTCTAATATGGTACGACAGTGGGTTTTTACCTAGCTAATGGTTACCGGTTTCTATTTTTAGTGGGTCCAAAAATCGGGACAAAATACCCCTTTTCGGTCGGATTTGCGACCGCATTTCTGTCGCATAACAGACATGCGGTCCGCATTTTGACATGGCCATCGCAGATTGTAACCCTAGCGTCCATCGGATTTGAGATATGCAGTTCACATTGTTGGAAATACGATCGCATATGTGACCGCATTTCTGACGTTGATTTTTGCCCAGAAATCTGTCTTGATCTGCGATCTCAGTGTGAGATATGCGGTCAGCATTGTAGAAATGCGACCGCATAACCTGCTTTGCGATACCTTTTTGCTCTTTTTTTCCGCTCTTAGGTCCTTACACCTCATACCTACAAGGATATTAAAATCACATACTCTCAAAAAGGAAATTGCGTCTAAAACAAGCTAAAATCTAAGCAATTAGTATCAAATGTGCTTCTCCGGCACATCAGGTCGTCACATTCTCCACAAATTCAAGCCTAACTCTACACGGGACTTCCAAAAACAATTCTGATCACACTCCTAAGTCATGAATCACCTCCCGAAGCTAAAACGAACCATCGGAACTCACATCCGAACGCAAACTACTCAACTCGATCACATAAAACACGGATAACGAAGCATGATGAAGCAGAAATGGGGGAAACGGAGCGGTACTCATGAGACGACTGGCCGGGTCGTCACATTCTCCCCCACTTAAACATACATTCATCCTCGAACGTGCTAAGGACTATTCCAAGGACATTAAATTTCTAAGTGTATTATTACACACACTTGCGGCGATTCTACGTCACCGTAAATTTAATATGGATCCGACAACGCCTTCTCAATTGAAGATTATTTCCTTTTTCTACATTTATAAATTTCAAAGCCAAAATTCTCACAGCTCAATTAATTCAACATAGCATATTAGTCTCAACCGGCTGCAGCAACTCGTGCTTGCGCGCCCATCATATGTATGCCCATAACCACGTCTCTGGTCATAATAGTTGTTCATAATTAATTCCAGCATCGTCAATTAACCTTATTTTAACCAAAACCTCATTTCAAATTTTCACAACTCTGACAGCAATTCACGAGGCATGAAGACCTCATAATTATTTACTCTAATTAATGAGTCACATTTAATGCCACCTGGACACTCCCCTTGTAAGCTAAAACTCAATAATTACAGCACGAATATGGAAAAATATGCACAAAAACACATAGAAGAATTATCAAATAAGCCTAATAGGCATGGCTCCCTATCAGTACTATAGTACAAATTTATTTAACAGAGGGAGAATTTAAAACACATAAATTTTCATCTCAAGGATCTCGTCCTTATATAACTTCCACCGCGACTCATAGCCCAGTTTAAGCTTTTCATATCATACTAAAATGCGAGGATCTCGTCCTCAACTCTGAATCACAAGTAATATGCACATCGTGCCAACCAAAATCTATCCATTTCTCCTTTAAAATAATTTCTGTTAAACAAAATCACGACACATAATGACCCGCCCCCCATACCGGCAGGGCATATAATTCATAAAACTTAAATCAACTATCCCGAAATTACATCAAAACCCATTGTTGTGAGTAACAGAAGCCACTTTTGGACTCGTCGCCCTCAATAGTGTACAAAACAAAAATGGTAGGCACGGGCGGACACCATCAAATCTCACAACAGGGATAAACACGGGAGTGGAGTATAAATTCGCAACTCACCATATAAGGGGCATGAAAGGAGCTTTCACCTCAATAATAGGAATCGAATCAAAATAAGAATAGTACTACTCTATTATAAATTAAATCATACCTGTAACGACACCATTTGGTGTAGCAGCCTCAGCCAATTCCTAGCAGTTATAACAACGGGTCGGGCCTCCACCTCTAGGACGCCCTTTCCCCGCTTGTCCTCCACCCCTAACTGAATTTGTAGGTAGAGTAGCAACTAAAATGGAGCATGTCGCTTGAGTGCTCTAATGAAATATGTCTCTCCCAAGTCTAGGACAATCCCTCATGATGTGCCTAATATTACCACACTCATAACAACCCGTCTGCGGATTCGGCCGCTCGTATTGAGTCTGTACTGGATAAATAGAATAATCATCATAGAAATCACGTGTCGGTAGAGAAGTAACAGAACTTACCGGTGCACCCCGAGTAATCTGGTGTGCGGACTGAGCTGACCGACTGCTCGAGTCTCCGCCATAATGAGTTATAGCTGCAGAGTAACACCCACTGAATTTCCTAGAACCTCGAGACCTCTTGGTCAACTTAGTTCCCTTTTTCTCTAAATTCAAACACGTTCTAACATCTTGGCAATTTCCACCACTTGTTGAAGTGAAGTATCAGTTTTTAGTCCCCGAGTCATACAGAATCTAAGATCATAACTGAGTCCTTTAATGAATCTGTGGACTCGCTCTCTGGCTGTAGGAACCAACATAAGAGCATGACAGGCTAACACTTTAAATCTGATGGCATATTTTGACATCGTCATGGTGTCTTGACTCAGCTGCCCAAACTCCGTGCACCACGCCTCCCGTAGAGTTAAGGGAACAAATTCCTTCAAAAACATCTCTTAAAATTGAGCCCAAGTAGGTGGTGTTGCATTGGCTGTTATGCCCTCTTCATAGACTTGCCACAAACATCGGTGGAGAATTCTCTCTCCGAAGGTCAATTTCTTCCTTTGCTATGATGATCCAACACCGCCGAGTTGACCCATTTCTTCACATCTTCCTCGATTATTCCTTGGGGTAATACTTCCCCTATTTGTACACAACGATCCCCAAAAGTAAAGCTCTGTAAAGAAAAATCTTGGCACGAACCATGTAGCTCATAAGCTCATCAACCACCGTATTTTCTCAGAAGCACCCCATACTGTTACAACCGAGACGTCCGCGTTGAATAGGCCTTCTGTAAATGTGAAGTTGTTTTTCTCCCTTTCCTCCAATACTACACCATATAACCGATGGTAACATAGAATATTCCAAGTTTCGTTCGCAATCCACTGTGAAGACTCGATCCTTAACCACACATCGAACCCAAAATCCTTAGGCATTGCACTTAATCCTTGAATCCACTAGGACCGTTATCAACAGTCAATCACTCTGAGATGCTTCTCGTGCTCCTCCTGGCTATGGGGATATATCAGAATGTCATCAATGAAGACTATCACGAACGAGTCCAACTAAGGTCTGAACACTCGGTTCGTCAAATCCATAAAAACTGTTGAGGCACTTGTCAACCCGAATGACATGACCAAGAACTCTTAAGGCCCGTACCGAGTGTGGAAATCTATCTTAGGGACATCGGATGCCCCAATTCCTCAATTGATGATATCCAGATCTCAACTCGATCTTTAAAAACACCTTGGCACCCTGAAGCTGATCGAACAAATCATCAATCCTCGGCAATGGATACTTATTTATGCTAATAAGCCATAAGCTTAAAGTTCAGACACCATAAAGGAGACAGGCCCCTTGGGACAAACAATGCAGTATAAGCCACCAACCCTAACATTAGTATCCGCAGGGTCCACATAAAACTAACCTTGGCTTGATCTCACTAATGATCGGGCATCCAGAAGGTTCATTGAAACTGATTATTTGGTCAATGAATGGTAATCCCATGAACTGCTGCTAATGACATCTCTTCGAGGAAACTCAGCATCATCAGTATTCTCTCTAAAGGGTTCCAAATAAATTGGTGCCCGAGCATGTCTTTTGTCAAGTACTGCTTGTCCAAGCATACTAGTTCTTTCATATGAATGACCATAATAACTAGTATCTCTTGGCCTAACTTTAGGATATAAATAATCCATATCGTCACCCGTAGGAGGACTAACTTTATCATACTAGTAGCTTGTTCGTTCCTTATGCGCAGCTGCATATTCTTCAAGGGTATTATATATGTGATTTTCACCATATTCATGGAGATATGATGGTTTTCTAAGCTTTGTGGAACTCCTTGAATGAATATCCCCAAGAAAATGCATATCATCTTGAATCACAGGGGCGTAATTCATCCTAGAGATTCCAGAGGATGTGGTCACACGTTCCTTATACTGAGAGGAGGCAGCAACATTCTTAGACCGGGATGCTGACTCCAAGTAGTGCGAAACATCCTTGGAATGAAATCCAGATCTTTCCTCTCTTTCAATCATTTCAATTGCCGACAATTTATCGAGGAAGAAAGGATCAGGGTAATGAGAAACCTCATCTCTAAGCCTAATCTGTTGGGGTTGCACATGGGCTAATAAAGGCCTCCTTGTAGTCTCCATAAATTTTGAGGTAGACTGAGAGTCAAATGGCAAAGTATGATCTCCTCGGCTCGACTCATCTTCCAAATCCAACAGTTTTTTTTTGTCTATCCAGCCAATGATGATGCATACTACCCAAAACTCTCTCTTGATTCTCATTACGGCCTTGAACACTTCTAGCGCTATCATATTCATAATCCTAATTTACACCAGCGCCTCTAGTTTCATATCTGTCCTCATTATCAAAGAATTCATCATATCTTCTCCTTGTCTCATTCCTACTACTCAAAGAAGCCTGATAATGATGTCGAGGCTTCTTCTCATGCACGTGTCGGTAAGCAAGAGACTTCAACTGAGGATGCATTTTGTTATTCTATAACTAAATCCTTCATCGTTCTCCATTAATCCACTCCTCAACTGGAGTTCCATTATATCACCTCTTTCACTAAAGTCTTGATCTCTATCAATTAACCCACTCCTACACCAACTAACTCGGCGGGGCCCTCCTCTTTCTGAGGGCTCGGGCTGCTGAGCGGTAGATGGGGAAGCGCGTGTTCTCGCCATCTCGAAAGAACATAGTAGAAATCCAATTAGCATTGAGAAACAAAACCGCATGACAAGAAAGAACAAATGTGAAGTTTGTACTAACTCTGTAGCCTCTGGGGATAAAAACAGACGTCTCTGTATCGATCCCTCAGACTCTACCGAGCTTGTCTGTGAACTGTGAGACCCACGTAACCAAGAGCTCTGCTACCAACCTGTCACGACCCGGCTTTCCCACCCTCGGGAGTCGTGATGGCGCCTACTCGTAAAAGCTAGGCAAGCCAATTAACCGAATTATTAACCACGTTTCCATTCTAAAAATCATTGCATCATAAAACCAACAACTAAGAACAACATAAATTAACGAGCAGAATGAATAAAATTTCAGGCTTTGAGATATTGCTAATAGAACCTCTTCAACGAACTACCCAATATTTAGTGTCACAATTTCACAGACTGTCTAAGAATACTACAAATAAGGGTCTGAAAGAAATAACAAAATACTGTCTCTGGGATAGGTAAAATAGATATCGGGAGACACCAAGGTCTGCGGACGCCTGCAGGACTACCTTGGGCCGCCCGATGAGCAAGAAGCTGGAAGCTCCCTACAGTCCAAAATCTACTGCGCTGGGATCCGTACAAAAGAGTGCAGAGTGTAGTATCAGCACAATTGACCCCATGTGCTGGCAAGTGCCTGGCCAAATCCCGGTGAAGTAGTGACGAGGCTAGGACCAGACTCCATATAAACCTGTGCAGTTATATATACATATATACATCTACAGCGGAAAGATAGAAGTAATTAAACAATTAAAGCTGGGGAAGGAAAAACATGCTTCGCGGTAACAGATAAAATAGATCATCAAAGAAATATAAGGAAACCACAATTTAACTTCTAACACGAATAAAGAGAAATACAGGCAACTTTCACTTTTCAGTTTCCATCTTGTTGCAGGCGTGCAACCCGATCCGATTTCTCATATCTTGTGGTAGGCGTACCACCCGCTCCCATTTCATTATATCTTGTTGCAGGCGTGCAACTCGACCCCATTTCCTTACATTTTGTGGTAGGCGTACCACCCCCTCCCATTTCATTATATCTTGTGGTAGGCGTACCACCTGCTCCAATTTTATTATATCATGTGGCAGGCGTACCACCCGCTCCCATTTTATTATATCTTGTGGCAGGCGTGCCACCCGCTCCCATTTCATTATATCTTACTGGAGGCGTGCAACTCGAACTCATTTCCATCCATTTTGTGGTAGACGTACCACCCGCTCCCATTTCATTATATCTTGTTGCAGGCGTGCAACTCGACCCCATTTCCTTACATTTTGTGGTAGGCATACCACCTGCTCCCATTTCATTATATCCTGTGGCAGGCATGCCACCCGCTCCCATTTCATTATATCTTGTTGTAGGTGTGCAACTCGACCCCATTTCCTTACATTTCATTATATCTTGTTGTAGGCGTGCAACTCGACCCCGTTTCCTTACATTTTCTAGTAGGCGTACCACCCGCTCCCATTTCATTATATCTTGATGCAGGTGTGCCACCCGCTCCCGTTTCATTATATCTTGTTGCAGGCGTGCAACTCGATCCCATTTCCTTACATTTTGTGGTAGGCGTACCACCCGCTCCCATTTCGTTAGTCATCAGAACAATCACAAGAAATACCGGCAAGGGAAACAAAAAAAAAAAACAATATAATAACTTCTCAACAAGGAAACAATAACATTAAAGCAAACATCCCTGCAAGGAAACAAAAGCAATATAATTCTAAACCTATAACAAAGAGTTATATACATATATATACATCTACAATTAATCTCCAAATCCAATTATTATTGTTTTAAGTCTAAACATGACCCATTAATATGACACTGAACCCTTTAATTCCTAACAAATCCTTATTCAACTAATCAATTTAGCAAGACTTTATACCTAAAGAAGGAATCTAAACCTATAACAAAGAGGAACAACTGAAATGAAGAAACCAGCGTAGCAAGCCCTCACGTGAACTCCCATTTCCACATAAAAGTATCAAGAACAATATTCAGCAAGTTGAACAAGAATCACACAACAACTTTCCATTTAAGACTCACGGTCATGCTCGACGCCAATGTATAGATACTCGTCACCATGCCTATACGTCGTACTCAACAAGAAGCAATTTAACAAATAGAACTCAACTCTAAATCCCTCAAGCTAAGGATAAACTGGATACTTACCTTGCTTTGCAACCAAATTCAAGATTTCCAATGAATTCGAATCTTTGTAACAACAAAACCACAAGCCTTTGAGCCTAATCTTTTATAGATGTACACGAACTTTAGATGGACTCAACCGGAGCTAACGAACTACGCCCTGGTCGGCGGCCTCAAACTTGTCTGAAATTTTGGTACTGTTTCACGGCAGAATTAGCAGCAATTTGAGCTGCAGTTTTGGGGGGGTTAAAGAGTGGGGTTTTTCGTAATTGATGTTGGGGTTTTGAGGGATTTATTTCACGATTGTTTTTCAGCTTATTCGGGGCTATCTCCGGCTACTTTTCAGCTGGGTTTTGGTGAGTTTAATGGTAGGAGCTGGGCTGGCAAGTGTGAAGATTGACAGCTCCTCAATGGCTGCGTTTTCATGGAATTTTGGGGATGTTTCAAGGTGATTTTTGGGGCTGATTTGTTGTTATTTTTGGGCGTTTTGGAGATGTTTCTAATATGGTACGACAGTGGGTTTTTACCTAGCTAATGGTTACCGGTTTCTATTTTTAGTGGGTCCAAAAATCGGGACGAAATACCCCTTTTCGGTCGGATTTGCAACCGCATTTCTGTCGCATAACAGACATGCGGTCCGCATTTTGACATGGCCATTGCAGATTGAAACCCTAGCCTCCATCGCATTTGAGATATGCGGTCCGCATTGTTGGAAATACGATCGCCTATGTGACCGCATTTCTGACGTTGATTTTTGCCTAAAAATTTGTCTTGATCTGGATCTCAGTGTGCGATATGCGATCCGCATTGTAGAAATGCGACCGCATATGTGACCGCATTTCTGACGTTGATTTTTGCCCAGAAATCTGTCTTGATCTACGATCTCAGTGTGAGATATGCGGTCAGCATTGTGGAAATGCGACCGCATAACCTGCTTTGCGATACCTTTTTGCTCTTTTTTCTGCTCTTAGGTCCTTACACCTCATACACTGCAAGGATAGTAAAATCACATACTCTCAAAAAGGAAATTGCGTCTAAAACAAGCTAAAATCTAAGCAATTAGTATCAAATGTGCTTCTCCGGCACATCAGGTCGTCACATTCTCCACCAATTCAAGCCTAATTCTACACGGGACCTCCAAAACCAATTCTGATCACACTCCTAAGTCATGAATCACCTCCCGAAGCTAACCAAACCATCAGAACTCACATCCGAATGCAAACTACTCAACTCGATCACATAAAACACGGATAACGAAGCATGATAAAACAGAAATGGGGGAAATGGAGCTGTACTCATGAGACAACTGGCCGGGTCGTCACAATGTATTTTTAAGATTTCTTTTGCCTTGGGACTTGGAGTACAACAATTTTTGAGTATTTGGGTATTTTCAAGGAGGAAGATCGTCATTAATAATAGAGTTTTCTGTAATTTTATAATCGATAGTTTAATCTTATTTATTTCCTTGAGTATTTGTGTTTTTATTCTTGGTTATGAGTAGACATATAACTAGGGTTGTATTTCAACCTTAATATGTGAAACTTCATGGGTATATAACATTGAACTTGCATGAGATTGCGTTATTTAATATTTAGCCATTTTCATGCTTTAATTGTGAATTAGTGGTTGCAAATATTGATTCATGCCTTGTTATTTGACTCTTACTTGATAAAGAGGAGTTGAGTTTGGATAATTTGGCTAACAAAGAACTAGACTAATTGAGAATTGGATTAGACGTAATTCAAAAAAAAAAAAGTTAACTCAAGATAGGAATCTCTTGACTTGGTGTCACGATCCGACCGATATTTTGAGCTTTAGCATGTAGTCCGATGATTTAAGACCTTGAGTAGCTTCACTTTATGCATTATGACTTGCAAGTGTAGTTGGTTTTTATTTTTGAGAAGTACGAAGTTTATTTGGAAGTTCCCAATTCGGAAGCTTTAAGTTGGAATAGCTGACCAAGATTTGACTTTTGTGTAAATAACCTTGAAATCAGGATTTGAAGGTTCATATAGGTTCTTAAAGGTGATTTTGAACTTGGGTTTATGATCGGGTGGTCCGGGAGCAATTCGACGCTTATTGTCGTGAGTTTGTATTTTAATAGCTTTTGAATTTGCTAAGTTTGACTTGGAGTGGACTTTGATCCTATCGAACATCAGGTGGTGTTTTGGGAACTCGGAAAGGCTCATTTAGTTGATCAGAACTTGTGTGTGAAGCTTGGTCGCTTGGTCATAATCCAGAATGGCTGAGTGTGATTCGAAAGTGTTCGTCGAAGTTTGAAGGTTTGAAAGTTAAGAGAAGGATTTTGATCGTCAATTCATTGTTCTAATGTTAATCATGGCACTTTGAGCCTCTATATAAGTTTGGATAAGGTACGGGGACTTGTTGGTATGATTGGACGGGGGGGTGCCCCAACTGTATTTCAGGATGGTTTCGAACCATTTCCCTTTTATTTACAATTGCTGGTTTTTATTGTCAGTAGTATGAATCGTGATCGCGGAGAGGGTCTCGCCATCGCGGAATGATGTATAGATCAGGAGAAGAATTGTTCTTCGCTATCGCGGATGGGCAACGCCGATCACGTTTGGTAGTCTGGTCGTGCTTCATGTTTGCATGGTGAGAGTTGCGAAAGAGATGTGTTAGCGGGGCTGGCTTGGATTGGAAAGTTGCTCATCGCGATCATGTGAGCTCATTCGAGATCGCGGAAGGTCAAGTCCGGACACTAGAAGGATTGGACTTCCCGTTCGCGTAGGCTTGGCCGGCTTTGGTTCTCTATCGTAGGAGGTCCCTTGCATTCGCGTACAAGGGAAATTTGGCAACTATAGATTTGGCCTACGTGATCGCTTGGGTGCTTCTGCGATCTTTATGAGGGACGGCTGGGCAGTGTATAAGTAGCAAAATGGGGACTTAGCTCATTTCATCTCATTTCTCCCATTTGGAGCCGATTTTGGGGCGATTTTGAAGAGCCATTTCATCCACCTATTGAGGGTAAGTGTTTCGAACCCAGTTTTGAGTATATTTCATGAATATGTATGAATTTGGCTTGTAAACTCATGATTTGAGGTAAAAACCCCTTCATTTATGTGCCAGAATAGAGAGAGATTTGGTAGGAAAGTGGAAGAGATTGTGGGATTTTATTGGAAAACCTAGAAATGGTATTTTTGAGTTTTGATCACGAAATTGAAAATGAAATTTGGACTAAGTTATATATTTGAGTTCGTGGTGCTATTGGTAATATTTATCTTTGAGAATCTTTAGAATCCGGACGTGTGGGCAAACCGTTCGAGATGATCACCTGAGCACTACTCTAATGGGAGCAGACTGTTCGCATCGGCAGGATTATGAAATACATCTATGGATCGAGCCATTTGTCCCTCGATAATATTATGAGATACATCTATATGGGAGCAGGCTGTTTGCCTTGATTATGAAATATGTTTATGGATCGAGCCATTCTTCCCTCGCCAGTATTATGATATAAATCTATGGATTGGGTCACATAACCTCGGAGGTATTATGTAAACACAACTCTAATACGAGTGAGTCGTTCGCCTCAGCAGGATTATGAGATACATTTATGGGATCTAGCCGTTCGCCTTGGCAGTTCTATGAAACACTATATCGGATCGGGTCATTCGCCTAGGCAGAATCCTGCATAATATATCGATATGTAGTCAGCGCATATATGAGTATCCTGAATCAAATTTGTCATTTGAACTCGATGTTGGTCATATATATTCCATTCGAGGTAGCATTTGGTATTTGAGGATTTCATAATTATTTTCTATTGCGGATCATGTTATACACATACATATGTTTTCGTTGCTACTTGCAATGCTTCATACATGCCTACTTTTATTGTACTTTGGTTACTAGACCACTAGTAATTGTGACTGTCGACCACTCACCACTACTTCTTAAATGTTAGACTAGATACTTAGTGGATACATGTTGATATATGTACACATACTGTACTTCTGCACTAATTGTGAAGGTACTGAGATATGTACATTTGGTGGTCATACAGGCGCGTAGGCGTAGCTGCTGAGGAGACTTAGTAGCGAGCTGATCTCTATGTTACGATCCGCAACACACAGAGTCCTTCTCCTATTCATTTAAAGTATTCTATCTATTCTCTATTCCAGATTGTTGTTCTAGTAGTATTTTATATTCTAGTAGATGTACATGCACTTGTGATACTAGGTTTAGGGATTTACACTATTGTTCTCAATTGAATTTATGTTTTGACATTCGGATTAAGGTTTTGATCTTGTTCAACCTTGAACATAATGGCAGTATTTTACTATAATGAAATGAAAGACTCTGCTTATTTATTTCATCACCTGTTTATCGACGTGTTGATTTATTGTTGACTTACCTAACGGCAGCATTGGGTGTTATCATGGCCCTTGGTGGGAATTGGGTCGTGACAGCTTGGTATTAGAGCACTAGGTTCACATAGGTCTCACGAGTCATGAACAAGCCTAGTAGAGTCTTGCGGATCGATAGGGAGACGTCTGCACTTATCTTCGATGGGCTATAAGGTGTTAGAAAAATCCTTTTTCTTCATTTCCTTATTGTGCGACTTTTTTTCAATTGCACGTCCATATCTTGGGTTCCTTCCTACTCATTTGTACACGATGTTAAGCACTTGATATCGGTAAGGCACCGACAAGTCATCTAGTGGAGGGGTGTCTAATCATTTCATCTAGTATTGGTGTTGCCCACCGGTTCGGGTCTATACGTAGTGTATTGTGATGCTTACACGCATTGATCTTCATGTGATATTGGTGCAGAATGGTAGGATGTTAACTTATGTGTCGTGGCAGTGAATTATTTGGGAGGAGGATTATTCGGTTCATGATTGGGAGTTCGGTTTTTATTCAATGCAGGAGAGGCATTTGGGCTATGGATGTTCAAGCTTTGTCCGACGGAGTTATGAGGTTGGGTATTTTCGAACTTGGTAAAGTTCTTACTTGTGTTGTTGTGCAGTCGTCCTTTTTTGAGTACACTAAGGCTCCTCAATATGATGGTCTCCATTTTCTTGTCCTTGGGGATACGACATGGCGAAGTGGTGCTTAAGAGCAGGTATCGGAGATGACGGAGTGGGACTTCAGGGTCGAACTTGTGTTCCAGTATTGATATTTGAGTGAGACAATCCTCGAGAAGTCTTAGAGTTGTGGTATTCTATTTGTCCACGTGCTACATAGATAAATCGTAATTAAGACAGTATTATTGGTGGCAGAGGATGAAAAGGACATTGTTGTATATGTCTCATAGTGGTTAAATTGTTAGCACGTCAAGTATGAGCAACGGAGATCAAGTAGTTTGCTTCGGAAAATGGCTAAATCGTAGTGGAAGTGGGAGCGTATCGTTATGGATTTTGTGGTTGGGAAACCATATGCTTTAAGAAAGCTTAGTGCGATTTGGGTCATGGTGGAAAATTGACTAAGTCTGTGCATTCCATTTGGGATGGTGGCTTCTATACTTAGGAAGTTCGTGTAACGATCCAGCCGGTCGCTTTGTGTATTGTAGCCCCATTTCCCTATTTATTGCCTCTTCTATGTTCATTTGTGGTTATGTGACTTGCCGGAATGGTTGGTTTAGTTTCGTGGAAGTGTTGGAATGAATTGAGATACTTAGTCCCAAGGTTGGAAGATTAAGTTGAAAGAGTTTACCGGAGTTTGACTTTTGTGTAAACAACTCTGGAATGGTGTTTTGATGATTCCAATAGCTTCATATGGTGATTTTGGACTTAGGCGTATTACGGATGTTGATTTGGAGGTCCGTAGGTTGATTTGCTGCTTTTTGGTGACTGTTGGAAAGTTTAAGGTTTTGAAGATTAAGATGTTTGACCGGAAGTTGACTTTGTTGATATCGGGTTCGGATTTTGTTCTGGGAGTTGGAATAGGACCGTTGTGTCATTTGGACTTGCATGCAAAATATTAAGTCATTCGGAGTTGATTTGATATGGTTCGACATGAGTTTTGGAAGTTGAAAGTTTATTAGTTTCATTAGGCTTGAATTGGGGTGTGATTCCTGATTTTGTTGTTGTTTGATGTGATTTTAGGCTTCGAGTAAGTTTGTTTTCTGTTTTAAGACTTGTTGGTATGTTTGGTTGGGGTTGCGGGGGCCTCGGGTATGTTTTGGATTGAGTTCCGCTGATATATTATCTTAGAGGAATTGCTGAATGTTGCAGGTTCTATTGCAGTCGCACCTGTGATGGATTGGCCGCAGGTGCGAGGCGACAGAAACAGCCAAGTGTTCGCAGAAGCAGGTTAGGCTGATGTTGGGAAGGAGCACAAGTGCGAAGGAATTTCCGAATCTGCAAGCCCGCAGATGGGGGCAATTGAGCATAGAAGCAAAGCTGGACGAAGGCCTGGGAGTCCGCAGATGTAGAAGGTTGGTCGCAGAAGCTATCCCGCGGGTGTGGATAGGGGACTGCATGTGCGCATGGTCAGGAATTAAGCCTTTTTTTGTAGAAGCGGAATCTTTACCGCAAAAGTAGCGTCGCAGGTGCGATTGTATGATCCGCAGATGCAGAATCGTAGGGCATATTTTATAATCGAGGGTTTCATTATTTTTCTATTTAGGAGTTGTGGAGAGGGGAGATTTGATGATTTGGGGTCGATTTGTGGGTGGAATTAGATGAAATAAATATGGTTGGACTCATATTTGAATGGGTGTTTGGAATTTGTGAATTTTGACGGGTTCCGAGGTGCAAGCCTGGGATTGACTTTTTGGTTGACTTTGCATATTTGATTCTAGACTTTAGCTTTATTAATTGGAATTATTTCCAATGGTTTTTATTAATGATATTAAGTTGCTTTGGCTAGATTCTAGTAGCTAGGAGGCCGATTCGTGTGGCAAGGGATTTTTTGAGTATTGATATACAAGTTTTGAGTTAAGTAACAAATCTAAACTTGGATTTGAGGGTAATTATCCCTGGGAACTACGTTATTCATGATGTGTTGGAGTGACGCACATGATAGGTGACCGGTGTGTGTACGTGCACTGGAGTAATCATGATCTGAGTTGACTTTTAGACTATTTTGCTATCATACCTTGTTATATCCATGTTTTCCCTACTTGTTGGATTATCTGAGCCGTGATTCATGTTAGAAATCATGTTCAGGCTATGTGGTTATTTGGTTGAGACTTAATGAGGCTATTTCTATTGTTTTGAGCTATCTCACTTAAGTGTAGTTATACACTCAGTCATGATTTCTCATTTGCATGTCATATCTCGGTCTCTATACATTATTCATTATTATGTCAGATGATGTTATTGTTTTCCCAATATAATACTGTTTGGGCTGAGTGATATGAGATTGTGAGCCCTTGAGACTTGAGAGGTCGAGGACTGAGGTGGGTCTTAAAGCCATGTTGAGTGTGATATTTGGATCAGGTTGCACGCCACAACATGCCATATTGACTTTATTATTATTTGGATCAGGCTGCATCCCACAACAGCCATATTGTCTTTTCATTAAGGCTTGGGTAGGATCTGTCCCTCCAAAGTCTGACATGCTAGCAGTAAGTACAGTCACTATTATATGTACATGTGCTTTGGTAAGGGGCATTGTTGCCAGACACCCGTACAATGTTGAATGATTGTGTGTGTGCGGGTGGGCTTGTGAGTCAGGCACTTTGAGTATGTTGAGAGTGAGATTACTTGAGGATATCATTGTGAAATCATTTAACTTGACATGCGTACTGACACATAGGCATATAAATGTACTTTCCTCATGGTAGCTGATAAATGAAATGTTCTTATCCGTGTTGGGATGTAACGTTATATTTGAAAGCATGTCTAAATTCTTTTAATGTGAACAAGCTGGATATGATAATTTCTTTGAGTTATTTACTATTATTGTTATCATTATATCATTTGTTGTTGATATCGGTCTTTGACTGTTTCGTCTGAGCTCGTCATTACTTTTAGCCCAAGGTTAGGTTTGTTACCTTTTGAGTACATGGGGCGATTGTACTCATACTACGATCTGCACTTCGTATGTAGATTCAAGTACTTTTGGATGTGGTGATTGCTAGAGTTGTGCTAGTACCAGTACTTGAGGTAGTTATTATTACGTCCGCAGACCTTGAAGTTCTCTTTCATTTACTTCCTTTGTGACTGTTTCATTGTCCAGAGTTTTAATATTCAGTAGTACTCATGTACTCATTGACACCATATTTGGGATGGTTGTAGTAGTTTTGTTGTTGCTTTCTCAGTTATTTCATTATATTTCCGCTATTCAGTTTATTAAATCTTGTTTTATCAAATTCGTAGTTATTATGTGACTATTAGCTTGCCTAGCAAGTAGTGTTAGGCGCCATCACGGCTCCGATGAGAGTTGGGTCGTGACAAATTGGTATCAGAGCCCTAGATTTCTTAGGTCTCTCGAGTCATGAGCAAGTTTAGTAAAGTCTTGCAGATCGGTATGGAGACATTTGTACTTATCTTTGAGAGGCTACCAAACTATTAGGAAACTTCACTTTCTTGTATTCCTATCATGTAGATTTGTTAGTTCCGATTGCCATATATATATTCCTTTATTCTCTCATAGATGGTGAGGACACGATCAGCTGATCAGCCACCAGTACCACCAGCTAGGGCTGCGAGAGGCCGGGGCCAAGGTAGAGGTCAAGGTGTAGTCCGCACTGCAGCAAGGGAAGCACCGGTGGAGCCACCAGTTTCTCCAGTGGAGGAGCAGGTGCCGGAATTGTTGAACCGGTGGGACCAACTCATGCACCAGCAGTGCCTATTGTTATTTTCCTGGCATTAAGGAGGCTTTGGCTCAAACTTTTACTATGTGCACGAGCCTGGCACATGCGGTTTCGATTCCAGTTGCACTAGCTACCTTATAGCCTGGGGGAGGTACCAGACTCCTACTGCCCGTACTCCAAAGTAATTAGCTCAGGGACATTAGACACAGGGGGTGTTACCAATTCAGTCGGTTGCTGCTGCCCGTGGCGAGTTTGGCCCAACTATGACTGATGAGGAGCAGAAAAGGTTGGATCAATTTGGGAGGCTTAAACTGTCAGAGTTCAGCGGAGCAGAGTCAGAGGATGCTCAGGATTCTCTAGACAAGTGTCAGTGGTTTCTTCGCACAACGAGTATTTTGGACACCAGTGGAGTTGCATTTACTACTTTTCAGCTGATAGGGACAGCCTACAGCTGGTGGAAGGCATATGAGTTGAGCAGGCCAGCTGGCGTAGCACCACTTACGTGGCATGATTTCTAAATTCTCTTCTTAGAGAAGTTTGTTTCCCAGATTCGCAAGGAGAAGCTACATAGAGATTTTGAGCACTGTGACTCAATATGAGATGAGATTCACAGATTTGGCTCAACATGCAGTATGGTTGGTTCCTACTGAGAGAGAGAGAGATGGAGAGACAGAGAGAGAGAGGGGATCAGAAGGTTCATTGATGGCCTCAACTATGGCCTACGCTATAGTTTGGATGCTTTTCATGTCAGTCAAGAGGTAGTTGCCTCCGATGTTGTGATCATAAGTATTCTTTCAGTGTGCCATAGGGATGCTTTAGTATTATTTGAACCTGGTTCCACTTATTCTTATGTGTCATCGTACTTTGCTCGTTATTTGGCTATGCCTCGTGATTCTTTAGTTATGCATGTTAATGTATTTACACCGGTGGGTGATTCTTTCACGACCCCAAATCTCCCTCCCTCGGGAGTCGTGATGGCGCCTCCTAATGGGAGCTAGGCCAGCCGATAATTACTTTCGTTAATTACGTGAGCATGCATAATTAGTCAATCGTGAATTACAACATAAGTAAATAACAAAACGCGGAGAACATTAATATCTGTATAATCCGTCCTTTACAAACTACCCCAAGAACTGGTGTCACAGTGTTCACAGACAGTCTAAGAGTTACTACACACAAAGGTCTTGAAAGAAATATCCAAAATGCTATTTCCGAACTACATGGAAATAAAGACAAAAGTATGGGCAGATGACGTCAAGAGCTGCGAACGGCTGCAGTCCTGCCTTGAGTCCTGGAAGGTCGCGCCAAAATCTGAAAGTCCGCCTTACTTACTGTCCGACACCTGCTGCGCCGGTATCTGCACAAAAGTGCAGAGTGTAGTATCAGCACAACCGACCCCATGTGCTGGTAAGTGCCTGGCCTAACCCCGGCGAGGTAGTGACGAGGCTAGATCGGACTCCAGATAAACCTGTTGAACATAACATATGCATATATATATACACCTATACACTACTACAATTAGCAACTAAACATGGATAAAATAAACAGATAAGGAAGTAAATAAACATACGTATTTCAATATTAAATAACTGAATTTAACAAATTATTGCAATATAAAACACAATTCATCTTGTGACAAGTGTGGCACTGGCTACGGTCTCTCCACCTATACATGTCACCACAATCACAATATCTCGTGGCAGGCGTGCCACCCGCTCCCCCATATACATCATTCCTGTGGTAGGCGTACCACCCGCTCCCCCATATACATGTCTCGTGGCAGGCGTGCCGCCCGCTCCCCATATACACATCTCCTGTGGTAGGCGTACCACCCGCTCCCACTTATACATAATATCATCAACACCCAACCTGGCCAGGGGAGACAACTCTAACTAGACCACTACTTGACTCGCAATTAACTA
>MCJB01049119.1:0-55708 GCA_002018475.1 Nicotiana obtusifolia | reverse complement strand
TCGAGGTCGAGAAGGAGATAGTTACTGATTGACATCGAGAATCATGAATGAGAACAGATCACAGGTTGGGATCGAGAACAATTCAATGCTTTTAGGGAACCACCAAATGCAGCAAGAAAATACTGGAAAGTGGCCTATGGGCAGACAACTCCATATAGTATTAGAACATTTCCCAGTGGTATTAGCATGTTCACATGCTCATTCTGGAAGTGTACTAATGCTATATGCAGACTGCACTATAGGAATGATATTGCAACACCAACAGATCATCTTCTACTGAGCTTCGACAATGCAGCTTCTACTGCAACTGGAAAACAGTCACTGCCAATTTCAGTTCACAATCTACCAGTGGTACTGTACAATAGCAGTCACGCTGCTAATTGTACTGTCGATGTGTCATTGAACAAACCAAGGTCGATACATCACGCAGTAATACTACAACAGCAGATTTAGACAATGTAAGAGGGAGGCCAAAATTACTGTTGCAATTAACAAGTCAAAGTAATGAACCAACGATGCAATGTGAAGGACATTGTAGATTCACGTCTGCCAATCCTTTGAATGCAAAACTTGGCGCCTGGTGAGAGCAATAGAGGTGCTACATCTATGTTTTGCAATTGGCGGGGAATATGCAAGCCTTCACGGATTGAAAGTTGGTTTTGATATGCTTTGTAATAAATAGTTTTGCTATATTAGTACATCTAGAATTCGACGCATATTTTAAATTAGGAACATTTTGTAAACTTTGTATTTCTTTAATTTTAATATATATAACCTCTAGGCAATGTGCTTAGAGGTAGTTGCTTAAAAAAATATGATGAAATCAAGGATATATTCATGTAATTTAACCAAATCCGAGTTAGAATCACTTACCCCAATAAATTCCTTGAAGACACCCCGAAAAGTCGCAACAAACAGAGCTCTCTAGGTTCACAAATGAAAAATGAGATGAAACCCTCATTTATATAGTACCACATCAGATCTCCCAAAGTGTTGCCGCATATTTTTAGTGTGGTCCGCACTTCATGTTCTGCGGCCGCGATCCAAATTGTGCGGCCACACTTCAACAGTAACTACACTATAAAGCTTCAGTTAATTGATCATAATTTATTGTACAAATGTCCAAATGAAGAACAGTTTGATTTTCTAGAATCTAGACACAATGGGCTACAACTTTCTATTTTGGATCATTTCCAAATTCCTTATGGATTAAAAGATATAAGCTTCCGAAGTCAGATGATCAAACCTGCGAATTTTCCCCTACGGTCCGCACATCTTCCACAGCTGCACATGAAGCTTTTCCTCAGCACTCCAAAATGTGCCCTCCGCACTTCAATTGCTCCAGAACAATCATCAAAGTGCCGAAATGCCCAAACTTGTTCGAAACTCACCTGAAACACTCCCGGGTCCCCGGGACCCCATCCCAACATACCAATAAGTCCTAAAACACAATACGAACTTAGTCAAGCCCTCAAATCACATCAAACAACATCAAAACGCGAATTGCAACCCAAATTCAAGCCTATGAACTATGAAATTCCAAATTCTGACACCAACGCCGATACATACTAAAACAACTCTGATTGACACCAAATTTTGAACACAAGTCATAAATGACATTACATACCTGTTCCAACTTCCGGAATCGGCATCCGAACCCGAAATCAATAAAGTCAACTCCCAGTTAAACTTCCCAAAAATCTTCCATTTCCAACTTTCGCCAAATCTTGCCGAAACGACATACGAACCTCTAAATCAACATCCGAACACGCTCCTATGACCAAAATCACTATTACGAAGCTATCAGAACCACAAAAATTTTAATCCAGATTCATCTTCATAAAAGTCAAACTACGATCAACTCATACGACTTAAGCTTCCAACTTCGGAACTTTGTGTCCGTATCACTCCTAAACTCTCCCGAACCGGACACCAAGCACCCGGAAGTTATGTAACCACAATTTAACATAGAGGAAGCATAAATTCAGGGATCGGGGCTAAATTTCTCTAAACGACAGGTCGGGTCGTTACATCATCCCCTCTTAAAACAAACGTTTGTCCTTGGACGAGTATAGAGACATACCTGAAGTGGTGAAAATATGAGGATAATGTCTACGCATATCATGCTCGGTCTCGCTAGTCGCCTCCTCGACTGGCTGACCCCTCCACTGAACCTTCACTGAAGCAATGTTCTTCGATCTCAACTTTCGAACCTACCTATCTAAAATAGTCACTGGCTTCTCCACATAAGATAAATCCTTGTCCAACTAGACTGAGCTGAAATCCAACACATGAGACGGATCGCCAATGATACTTCTGGAGCATAGAAACATGGAATACTAGATGAACAACAGCTAGACTAGGTAGTAGTGCATGTCTGTAAGCCACCTCTCGAACCCTCTCAAGAATTTCTAAAGGTGCGATATACCTAGGGCTCAGCTTGCCCTTCATCCCGAACCTCATAACACCCTTCATAGGCGAAACCCAAATCAAGACCCGCTACCCAACCATGAATGCAATGTCACGAACCTTCTGATCCGCATAACTCTTTTATCTGGACTGGGCTGTATGAAGTCGATATTGAATTAATTTAACCTTTTCCAAAGCATCCTGAACCAAGTTTGTACCTGATAGCCTAGCATCACCCTGCTCGAACCAACCTACCGGAGACCGACACCGTCTACCATGCAAAGCCTCATAAGGGGCCATCTGGATGCTTGATTGGTTATTGTTGTTGTAGGCAAACTCCGCAAGCGGCAAGACCTGATCCCAAGAACCTCCAAACTCCATAACATACGCACGAAGCATATACTTCAATATTTGAACAATGCATTCGGACTATCTGTCCGTCTGATGGTGAAATGTTGTACTCAACTCCACCCGTGTGCCTAACTCATGCTAAACGGCCATCCAAAACCGCGATGTAAACTACGTTACCCCGGTCAGAGATGATAGATACCGGCACACCATGAAGCCTGACAATCTAATGAATATAAATTTGAGCCAGTTGCTCTAAAGACTATATTGTCACCACTGGAATGAAATGAGCTGACTTGGTCAACCTATCCACATTCACCCAAACTGCATCAAACATCCTCTGAATGCATGCGAACCCAATAACAAAATCCATAGTTATTCGCTTCCGTTTCCACTCTGGGATCTCCAACCTCTGAAGCAATCCACTAGGCTGCTGATGCTCATACTTCACCTACTGACAGTTTAGGCACCAAGCTACATATTCCACTATGGCATTCTTCATCCGCCTCCACCAATAGTGCTGCCTCAAGACTTGATACATCTTGGTGACACCCGGATGAATAGAGTACCGCGAACTGTGAGCCTCCTAGAGAATCAACTCACGGAAGGCATCACATTAGGCAAACGTAGCCTGCCGTACATACGTAATACACCATCATCCCCAACAGTCACCTCCTTGGCATCGTTGTGCTGAACTGTGTCCTTGAGGAAAAGCAGATGGGGGTCGTCATATTAATGCTCCCTAATATGATCATAAAGATAAGACCAGAAACCACACAAGCCAAAACTCGGCTCGGCTCGGCTCAAAAACATCCAATCGAACAAACTGATTGCCCAAGGCCTGAAAATCCAAGGCTAATGGCATCTCTACTACCGATAGATATGCTAAATTGCCAAAGCTCTTTGCCTTGCGACTCAAGGCATCGACCACCATATTGGCCTTCCGGGGATGATATAGAATGGTGATATCATAGTCCTTAAGCAACTCTAACCACCTCCACTGCTGCAAGTTAAGATCCTTCTGTTTGAACAGATATTGTAGACTCTGGTGGTCGGTGTAGACCTCCCAAGGGACACCATACAATTAATGTCGCCTGATCTTCAATGCATGAACAATAGCTGCTAATTGGAGGTCGTGGACAGGATAGTTCTTCTCATGCACCTTTAGGTGTCTATACGCATAGGCAATCACCCTACTGTCCTGCATCTACGCGAGGCTTCACAGTACACAGTATAAGACCCCGAAGCCAAAGGCAACACCACACTTGACTATAGTCAAAACTTCCTAAGCTTATGAAATCTCTCCTCACACTCCTCAGTCCACCGAACGGAGCACTCTTTTAGGTCAATCTAGTCATAGGCGTTGCAATAGACAAGAAACCCTCTACAAATCGACAGTAATGCCCTGCCAAACCAAGAAAACTCCGGATCTCCATAGCTAAAGACGGTCTGGTCCAACTCTACTATGCTTTAATATTCTTTGGATCTACCTTGATCCCCTCACTCGACATTACATGACCCAAAAATGCTACTGAATCAAGCCAGAATTCACACTTTGAAAATTTTGCATATAACTTCTTTTCTCTCAAGGTCTGGAGCACGGTCCTCAGGTGCTGCTCATGATCCTCCCGGCTCTAGGAGAACACCAGAATATCATCAATAAACATAATGATGAATCAGTTGAGAAAAGGCAGGAATACATGATTCATCAAGTCCATGAATGCTACTAGGGCATTGGTCAACCCAAAAGACATCACAAAGAACTCGTAATGACCTACCGAGTCCTGAAGGAAGTCTTCGGGATATCTAGCCCCCGAATCTTCAACTGATGATAGCCTGAACGCAAGTCAATATTGGAGAACACTCTGGCACCCTGTAGCTGATCGAATGAGTCATCATATGTGGCAATGGATACCTGTTCTTCACTATAACCTTGTTCAACTGGCGTTAATCAATGCACATGCGCATAGAACCATCCTTCTTAATTACAAAAAAAAGACCAGAGCACCCCGAGTGATACACTGGGCTGAATGAAAACCTTATCAAGCAACTCCTGCAACTGCTCCTTTAACTTCTTCAACTCTGGTGGGGCCATACGATATGGAGGAATAGAAATCGGCTGAGTGCCCGGTAACAAACTAATACCAAAATCGATATCCCTGTCGGGAGGCATGCCTGGAAGATTCGCCGGGAACACATATGGATAATCCCTCACTACCGAAACTGACTTGACGATAGGAGTATCAACACTGATATCTCTCACATATGCTACATACATATCACATCCATTCTCCACCATCCGTTGATCCTTTAGAAATGAGATAACCCTCCTAGGAATATAATCTAAAGTACCTCTCAACTCTGACCGTGGCAAACCGAGATAGCCAATGTCATGGTCTTGGCGGGACAGTCAAGAATAGCATGATAGGGAGAAAACCAGTCCATGCCCAAAATAACATCAAAATCTAACATACTGAGCAACAATAGATCGGCTCGGGTCCCAAAACCACTAAGAACAACTAAACACGACCGATAAACATGGTTAACAACTAGGGAATCTCCCACAGGTGTTGACACATAAACGAGAGAACTCAAAGAATCATGGGATATCCCCAAATACGGAACAATACCTATGATAACTGAGTCGGATGCAACTGCCTCCGTCCTAGCAGGAAGAGCATAATACCTGGCCTGGCCTGACCTCTCCCTCTAGGGCGACCTCTACCTGCCCGACCTCCACATCTAGCTGGCTGTGCAGGTGGAGTGGCAACTGGTGCAGCGACCATGAACTGAGAAGCATGAAGACCGGGTGGAATACGCAGAGCCTGAGTAGTCGGTGGAGGTGCACCCCTCCTGAGTCTGGGGCAATCCCTCACCATATGACGAGTGTCATTACACTCAAAACAAACTCTCAAAGGACGTTGCTGTTGTGGCAAGCTCGGGCTTGACCCGCTAGACTGACCACTGAAAGCACTTCGTGCAGAAGGTGCACTAGACAATGGTGGTTCATAATAGGGAGCGTGAGGTCTAGGAGTAGCCGAAATACCGCTGGAGGGTGGAAGTGAAAAATTAAAAGGGCAACTGACATAGCCCCTACCATGACGAGCTGCAACTGGGAACGGGTACCATGCACGGACTCTACTCACTAATGCCCGGACTGGTAGGAAGTACGTGGATCTGCACAAAAATATGTGCAGAAGGGTAGCATGAGTACACCAAATGGTACCCAGTAAGTGCCAAGCCTAACCTCGGTTGAGCAGTGACGAGGTCAAGTCAAGACCCTACTGGAATAAATAAAAGACTGGACAAGTATAAAGCAATGTAATAATGATAGTAATGAAATTGAAACAACAAATAGCATATCGAGGTTAGCTAGACGGAACTAAAGAAATTAGTGCAACACAGAGAACACAATCAATAATATTCTAAGGAAACAAAAACCAAAGACAAGTGCAAAACAGAGAAATGCCAACAAGAGCTACCACCGAGGTACCGCCTCGTAGTTTCAACTCACAAGAATAGATCACAATCTGTCTTTATATCACCGCGAAAACCTTTACATTTGGTTTTGAATATTGTTTTCCCGAAATATCATCCCACGTTTTAGCCCACCTTATCACACCGCATGACTTCTAGTTGTTCACCTACTAGCCACGCGTATCGAGCCCACCTTATCTCACCGCATGCGTTTCAATCCCAAAATCTTATACCACCGCATGTGTATCAATATCACAACGTACTACAGATCGTATCTCACGTGCCCAATATCGCAACTTGCTAGAGAAACCAGACAATAACCAAAATTTCACAGTAAATAGCATATGGCTCACCACAAAGTACACAAGAGTATCAACAAATAGCAACTGGAAATGAACAACTCAACAGAATGGTATTTCACAGCTTAATACTTTGTCTCAATATGGATCAATGCCTTCATATCTCAATACCAATTTCAATCAACAAGATATTCCATAATTTCGCAACTTCAAGTAAAGAGTTCAACAATTATGCAATGAATACCGAATAATGGAAACAAGAACTTCAACTAAACATGTAGCGCAATTAGCATGTAAGAGAATAAGACAAGTAGACATGTGAAAATAGACTAAGAATGATGAATATAACATGTTAAGATTACTCAATTAAGGCATGAAAGGAATCTACACAGCTAAAACCGGTAATTTCCACATTTAGCCCGTGTGCACAGTCGTCACCTTGTGTACACGGCTTCCACACATCACAATTATCACAAACAACACCAATCCAAAGGGGATTTCCCCCCCCACACAAGGTTAGGCAAGTCACTTACCTCAAATCATGCTAACTCAATCCACTAGTAGGCATTTCCCTCGATTATCTAACTCCGAATGGCTCGAATCTAGAAAAAATAATTTCATACTATGAATATAAACTATAGGAAACTAATTTAAATAATGAAATTATGATCTCTGCAAAGAATTAAAAAGTCA
The DNA here is from genome assembly GCA_002018475.1 of Nicotiana obtusifolia. NCBI lineage: Eukaryota > Viridiplantae > Streptophyta > Magnoliopsida > Solanales > Solanaceae > Nicotiana > Nicotiana obtusifolia. The sequence continues at coordinate 48,482 of MCJB01049119.1, read as the reverse complement.
ACCCAAAAAGTCAACCCAGGCCCGCGACTCGGAACCCGACAAAATTTACAAATCTGAACATACATTCGATAACGAGTCCAACCATACAAGAATTACTCAAATTCGACCTCAAATCGCCTTTCAAAACTCAAAAATTTAGTCTAGGAAGTTTCTACCATTTTTCCCCAATTTTCCAACTCAAATCCCTATTTACATGATAAAAACAACAATAGATTCGAGTAATTTTATCAAAACCGAGTTAGGAATTCTTTCGCCAATAATCTCTCTGAAAATCTCCCAAAAATTCATGTCACACTGAGCTCTCTATGTCAAAAATGTGAAATACTAAATGAACCCTCGATTTCAAACTTAAGTTCTGCTGACCAGCGATTTAATCTTCGCGAACGCGGAAGGTGCCTCGCGTTTGCGAAGCACAAGAAATGTTGCTACTCAAATTCATCTTAGAGAACGCGATTCACATTGAGCCCAAACCTATGCAAATGTAACCCCTCATAGGCGAACGCGATGAATAACTTCCCATGCCTTCGCAAACTCGTGTCCACCTTCGCGAATGCGAAGAACAACCTCGCCTACCTCTCTAGATACCCTTCGCGAACGCGAATAAGGAAAAATTTAGCAGCTTCAGCAAATTTTTCAAGGTTCTGAATGCGTCAAACATGGTCCGAATCACACCCGAGGCCCCCGAGACTTCAACCAAATATACTAACAAGTTCCAAAACACATAACGTACCAACTCGAGGACAAAAATCACATCAAACAACATCAATTCTATGAATCACCACCAAATTTCAAGCCTATGAACTTTGAACTTCTAAATTACATTATCGACGCCGATTTATACCAAATCACCTCCAATTGATTTCAAATTTTTGACACAAGTCATAAATAACATTAAGGATCTATTCAACTTGCGAAATAAGGATCCAACCCCGATATCAATAAAGTCAACTCCCGGTCATACTTTCCAAGTTTTCCAAACTTCTACCAATTCACGCTAAAATGACCTACGGACCTCCAAATCAATATCCGGACATGCTCCTAAGTCTAAAATCACCACTCGAAGATATTGGAACTTTCAAAATCCATTCTAGAGTCGTCTTCACAAAAGTCATACTACAGTTAACTCTAACAACTTAAACCTCCAACTTACGGACTATGTGTCCCATTTCACTCTGAAACTTTCCCAAACCGAAACAAAGAACCCCAGCAAGTCACATTACCACAATATAACACGGAGGCAATAAATAAAGGATCAGGGCTAATACACTCGAAACAAACTGCCAGGTCGTTACATCCTCCCCCTCTTAAAACAAACATTTGTCCTCGAACGAGTATAGAGACATACCTAAAATGGTGAAAAGATGAGGATAACGGCTACCCATATCATGCTCAGTCTCCCATGTTGCCTCCTCGACTGGCTGACCCCTCCACTGCACCTTCACTAAAGTAATGTTCTTCGTCCTCGGCTTTCCAACCTGGTTGTCCAAAATGGCCACCGGCTTCTCAACTCAAGACAGATCCTTGTCCAACTGGACTGAGCTAAAGTCTAACACATGAGACGGATTGCTGTGATACTTCCAAAGCATATAAACATGGAATATGGGATGAACTGCAGCTAGACTATGTTGTAATGCAAGCTTGTAGGCCACTTCTCCAATCCTCTCAAGAATCTCAAAAGAACCGATATATCTAGGGATCAACTTACCCTTCTTCCCGAACCTCATAACAACCTTCATGAGCGAAACCTAGAGCAAGACCCGCTCCCCAACCGTGAATTAAACATTGCAAACCTTCCGATACGCAATCTCTTCTATCTAGATTAGGTTGTACGAAGTGGATCTTAAATAAATTTAACTTTTTCCAAAGCAACCTATACCAAGTCAGTACCCAATAGCCTAGCCTCCCCAGGCTCAAACCAACCCACTGGAGACCGACACCGTCTCCCATACAAACCCTCATACGGGGCCATCGGAATGCACGACTAGTAGCTATTGTTGTAGGAAACTCCACAAGCAGCTAGAACTGATCCCAAGAACCCCCAAACTCCATCACACACACACGAAGCATATCATCAAATATATGAATAGTGGCTCGGACTGTCCGTCTGTCTAAGGGTCAAATGATGTACTTATCTCCACATGCGTGCCTAACTCACATTGCACAGCCCTCCAGAACTACGATGTAAACTACGTACCCCGGTCAACGATTATGGAGATCAGCACGTCATGAAGTCTGACAATCTCGAGAATAAGTAGTCACCACTAGAATGAAATAAGCCGACTTCGTCAACCTATCCACAATAACCCACACTGCATCACATTTCCTCTGAGTTCGTGGTAGCCCAACAACGAAATCCATAGTAAACCGCTCCTATTTCCACTCTGGAATCTCTAGCCTCTAAAGCAATCCACCTGGCCGCTGATACTCATACTTCACCTATTGACAATTTAGGCATCGAGCTACATACTCCACTATGTCCTTCTTCATTCTCCTCCACCAACAGTACAGCTTCAAGTCCTGATACATCTTGGCGGCACCCGGATGAATGGAGTACTGCAAACTTTGAGTCTGAAGAATAAACTCACGCAAACCATCTACATTGCGTATCCATAGCCTTCCCTGCATCCGTAACACACTGTCATCCCCAATAGTGACCTCTTTGGTATCACCGTGCTGAACCGTGTCTTTAGGAATAAGCAAATGGGGGTCGTCATACTGACGCTCTCTGATGCGATCATATAGAGAAGACCGAGAAATCACACAAGCCAAAACTCGACTCGACACAAAAGCATACAATCTAACAAACTGGTTGGCCAAGGATTGAACATCCAAGGTTAATAGCTTTCTCTGCTATGCTAGAACTGATCCCAAGAACCCCCAAACTCCATCACACACACACGAAGCATATCATCAAATATATGAATAGTGGCTCGGACTGTCCGTCTAAGGGTCAAATCATGTACTCATCTCCACATGCGTTCCTAACTCACGTTGCACAGCCCTCCAGAACTACGATGTAAACTGCGTACCCCGGTCAACGATTATGGAGATCAGCACGTCATGAAGTCTGACAATCTCGAGAATAAGTAGTCACCACTAGAATGAAATAAGCCGACTTCATCAACCTATCCACAATAACCCATACTGCATCACATTTCCTCTGAGTTCGTGGTAGCCCAACAACGAAATCCATAGTAAACCGCTCCTATTTCCACTCTGGAATCTCCAGCCTCTAAAGCAATCCACCTGGCCGCTGTACTCATACTTCACCTATTGACAATTTAGGCATCGAGCTACATACTCTACTATGTCCTTCTTCATTTTCCTCCACCAATAGTGCAGCTTCAAGTCCTGATACATCTTGGCGGCACCCGGATGAATGGAGTACTGCAAACTTTGAGTCTGAAGAATAAACTCACGCAAACCATCTACATTGCGTATCCATAGCCTTCCCTGCATCCGTAACACTGTCATCCCCAATAGTGACCTCTTTGGTATCACCGTGCTGAACCGTGTCTTTAGGAATAAGCAAATGGGGGTCGTCATACTGACGCTCTCTGATGCGATCATATAGAGAAGACCGAGAAATCACACAAGCCAAAACTCGACTCGACTCAAAAGCATACAATCTAACAAACTGGTTGGCCAAGGATTGAACATCCAAGGCTAATAGCCTCTCTGCTACCGGTAGATATGCTAAACTGCACAAGCTCTCCGCCTTACGAATCACGGCATCGGCCACCGCATTGGCCTTTCAGGGATGATATAGAATGGTGATATCATAATCCTTAAGCAACTCTAACCACCTCCGCCGCCGCAAGTTAAGATACTTCTATTTGGACAGATGTTCTAGACTCCAGTGGTTGGTATAGACCTCACAAGGGATACCGTACAAATAGTGCCGCCAAATCTTCAAGGCATGAACAATAGCTGCTAACTCAAGGCTGTGCACATGGTAGTTCTTCTCATGCTCCATCAGCTATCTAGATGCATAGGAAATTACCCTACCATCCAACATCAACACCACGCCGAAGCCAATACGCGACGCATAACAGTACACAGTATAAGATCACAAACCCGTAGGCAACACCAACACTGGGGCCGTACTCAAAGCTGTCATGGTCATTTGAAAGTTCTCCTCACACTCCTCTGTCCACCTAAACGGAGCACCCTTCTGGGTAAATCTGGTCATAGGTGCAAAAATAGATGAGAAACCCTCTACGAATCGACGGTAGTTGGCTTCAGAGGATGCCTAGGGTTTTCTTGAGGAGTGCCACTGTATCCTTCATACTATGGGTATTGTGTAGTCGAGTGGGGTTTCTTTCACTATGTTCCAGCTTAAGGGACCAACGTATCAGTGTTGGCGAGCGTATGAGTTGGGTAGCCCGGCTGAGGCAGCTTTACTTACCTGGGATCAGTTCTCAGAGGTTTATGAGGGAGTTTGTTCCCTAGAGTCTTAAGGATGCATGGCGCACAAAGTTTGAGCAGTTGCGCCAGGGTTCTATGACCGTATCGAAGTGTGCAGTCCGGTTCAGTGATTTTTCCAAGCATGCACCAGCTTGGTTGCTACTGTCAGAGAGCGAGTTCGTCGATTTATTGAGGTGCTAAACCCTGGTATCAAATTCAGCATGGCCCGAGAAATGGAAATGGACATTCCATACCAACAGGTTGTGGAGATCGCTAAGATATTGAAGGGTATGTGGGCCCGGGAGAGAGAGGAGAGGGAGGCAAAGAGGCCTCGTCATTCTAGCACATATAGTGGTGCTCGTGCCTATATTGCAGCCCGTTATGGTAGGGGCTATGTGAGACGTTCTGTTCACTCAGCACTTTCAACTTCCAGTGGTGTTTCGGCCATTCCTAGGCCTCAAGTTTCCGATTATGCACCGCCATTATCTAGTGCACCTCTGCCAGTCGTAGCATCCACGTCCTTCGAGAGCTTATTCAAAGTGTGGTGACACTCGTCATATGGTGAGGGATTGCCCCAAACTCTAGATGGGTGCACCTCCACAGACTGCACAGGCCCCACGTAATCCACAGGGCCTTCAGGCTTCTCAAGCCGTGGTTACCACACCAGTTTCCGCTCCACCTGTACAGATAGCCAGGGGTGGAGGTCGGGCAAGTTGAGCTCGCCCTAAAGGGGTGGCCAGGCCAGATATTATGCTCTTCCTGCTAGGACGGAGGCGATTGCATCCGACTCCATTATCATAGGTATTGTTCTGGTTTGTCATAGAGATGCATCAGTCTAATTTGACATAGGTTTCACTTATTCATATGTGTCGTCTTATTTCGCTCCGTATTTGGGTATATACTGTGATTCTTTGAGTTTCCCTGTCTATGTGTACGTGCCTGTGGGAGATTCCATTGTTGTTGACTGTGTGTATTAGTTGTGTTTAGTTTTTCTTGGTGGTTTTGAGACCAGAACCGATCTATTGTTTCTCAGTATGGTAGATTTCAATGTTATATAGGGTATGGACAGGTTGTCGCCCTATCATGCCATCCTTGATTGTCACGCCAAGAAGGTAATGTTGGCTATGCCAGTTTTTCCGCGATTAGAGTGGAGAGGTACTTCAGATTATGTTCCTAGCAGGGTGGTTTCTTTCCTTAAGGCATAACGGACGGTTGGAAAGGGGTGTGATCCATATCTAGCATATGTGAGAGATGTCGGTGTTGATACTCCTACTGTTGAGTCAGTTCCGACAATGAGGGACTATCCAGATTTATTACCTGCGGATCTTCCGGGCATGCTGCCCAACAGGGATCACATCCAGTTGTGCGTGTCCTCACCATCTGTGGAAGAATAGAAAGACAGAAAATTAGAATTCCGAAGTCAACAAATTCGCACGATAAGGAATCAAAGGAGTGAAACTTTTCCCAACAGTTCCATAGCCTCCCAAAGATATGCACAGACGTCACTGTACCAATCCATGAGACTCTACTAAAATTGCTTGTGACTCATTATAGCTCTGAACCTAGAGCACTAATACCAACTTATCATGACCCCAAAAAATTTAGTCTAGGAAGTTTCTACCATTTTTCCCCAAATTTCCAACTCAAATCCCTAATTACATGATAAAAACAACAATAGATTCGGGTAATTTTATCAAAATCGAGTTAGGAATTCTTTCCCCAATAATCTCTCTGAAAATCTCCCAAAAATTCATGTCACACCGAGCTCTCTATGTCTAAAATGTGAAATATTAAATGAACCCTCGATTTCAAACTTAAGTTCTGCTGACCAGCGATTTAATCTTCGCGAACGCGGAAGGTGCCTCGCGTTTGCGAGGCACAAGAAATGTTGCTACTCAAATTCATCTTAGAGAACGCGATTCACATTGAGCCCAAACCTATGCAAATGTAACCCCTCATGCGCGAACGTGCCTTCGCGAACTCGTGTCCACCTTCGTGAATGCGAAGAACAACCTCACCTACCTCTAGGTACCCTTCGCGAACGCGAAGAAGGAAAGATTTAGCAACTTCAGCAAATTCTTCAAGGTTCTGAATGCGTCAAACATGGTCCAAATCACACCCGAGGCCTCGAGACCTCAACCAAACATACAAACAAGTTCCAAAACACATATCGGACCAATTCGAGGCCAAAAATCACATCAAACAACATCGATTCTATGAATCGCCACCCAAATTCATGCTATGAACTATGAACTTCTGAATTCCGAAACCGACGTCGATTTATACTAAAACAACTCCAATTGACTTTAAATTTTGCACACAACTCATAAATGACATTATGGATCTATTACAACTTGCGAAATAGGGATCCAACCCCGATATATATAAAGTCATCTCCCTGTCAAACTTTCCAACTCTTCCAAACCTTAATTTTCTAACTTCTGCCAGTTCACGCCCAAACAACCTACGGACCTCCAAATCAACATCCGGACATGCTCCTAAGTCCAAAATTACAATAAGAAGCTATTGGAACTGTCAAAAGTCCATTCTGGAGTCGTCTTCACAAAATTCAAACTACGATCAACTCTAACAACTTAAACCTCAAACTTAGGGACTATGTGCCCCATTTCACTCCGAAACTCTTCCGAACCGAAAACAAGAACCCAGAAATTCATGTTACCACAATTTAACACAAAGGAGGAAATAAATAGGGGATCAGGGCTAATACACTCGAAACAACCCGCTGGGTCGTTATATCCTCCCCCTTATAAACCAAACATTCATCCTCGAATGAGTATAGAGACATACCTGAAATGGTGAAAAGATGAGGATAACGGCTACGCATATCATGCTCGGTCTCCCATGTTGCCTCCTCGACTAGCTGACCACTCCATTACACCTTCACTAAAGTAATGTTCGTCGCCCTCGGCTTTCGAACCTGCCTGTCAAAAATGGCCACCGGCTCCTCAACACATGGACTGAGTGTGTGGTGGTACCAAATCCTAGCAGCCACGTCCTCCGAGATCTTATTTTGAGTGTGGTGACACTCGTCATATGGTGAGGGATTGCCCCAGACTCTGGAGGGATGCACCTCCACAAACTACTCAAGCCCCACGTATTCCACAGGACCCTCAAGCTTCTCAAGCCGTGGTTACCACACCAGTTTCCGCTCCACCTGTACAGATAGTAAGGGGTGGAGGTCGGGCAAGTTGAGGTCGCCCTAGTGGGGGAGGCCAGGCCAGATATTATGCTCTTCCTGCTAGGCCGGAGGTGAATGCATTTTACTCAGTTATCATAGGTATTGTTCCGGTTTGTAATAGAGATGCATCAACCTTATTTGACCTAGGTTCCACTTATTCCTATGAGTCGTCTTATTTTGCTCCATATTTTGGTATATCCTGTGATTCTTTGAGTTCCCCTGTCTATGTGTGTGTGCCTGCGGGAGATTCCATTGTTGTTGATTGTGTGTATTGGTTGTGTTTAGTTGTTCTTGGTGGTTTTGAGACTAGAGCCGATCTATTGTTGCTCAGTATGGTAGATTTTGATGTTATATTGGCTTTGGACAGGTTGTCTCCCTATCATGCCATTCTTGATTTCCACGACAAGAAGGTGACATTGGCTATTCTTGTTTTACCACGATTAAAGTGGAGAGGTACTTTAGATTATGTTGCTAGCAGTGTGGTTTCTTTCCTTAAGGCACAACGGATGGTTGGAAAGGGGTGTGATGCGTATCTAGCATATGTGAGAGATGTCGGTGTTGATACTCCTACCGTTGAGTAAGTTCCAATAGTGAGGGATTATCCATATGTATTTCCTGCGGATCTTCCGGGCATGCCACTCGAAAAGAATCAGATCCAGTTGTGCGTGTCCTCACCATCTATGAGAGAATAGAAAGGGAGAGATTTAGGATTCCGATGTAAACAAGTGAAACTTTTCCTAACAGTTCCATACCCTCCCGAAGATAAGCACAGACATCTTTGTACCAATCCGCGAGACTCTACTAAACTTGCTTGTGACTCATAATAGCTATGAACCTAGAGCTCTAATACCAACTTATCACGACCCCAATTTTCCTCTGTAGGATATCGTGAAGGCACCTATTCTCTAAGACTTAGTAAGCCTAACAAACATGAGGAATAACTGAAATAATAATTTAAAATCTTAAAAACTTCAACAGTTAAAATAAAATCTCCAACTCATCATGTACAACTCCCAAAACTCGGCAAAATATAAGTCATAAGCGCTATGAAGTGATACTGAATATCTTTATACTGTAGTGTCTAAATAAGAACAAGGAAATAAAATAATCCAGGTGGAGGGGGGGACTCTGAGGCTTGCGGACGCTGGCAGGTGTACCTTGAAGTCTCCATGCACAGACTCTACTCACTGACGCCCGGACTGGTAAGAAGTACCTGGATCTACACAAAAAGATGTCTATAAGCGTAGCATGAGTACACCACAACGGTACTCAGTAAGTGTCAAGCCTAACCTCAGTAAAGTAGTGATGAGTTCAGGTCAAAGCCCTACTGGAATAAATAAAAGACTGAACAAGGATAAAGCAGTGTAATAATGACAGTAATGAAAATGAAACAACAATAAGCATATCAAGGTTAGCTACACGGAACTATAGCAATTAGTGCAACAGAGAGGAAAATTTAATAATATGCTAAGGAAACAACAACTAAAGACAATGCGAAACGGAGAAATGTTAACAAGAGCCACTACCGAGGCACCGCCTCATAGTCTCAAATCACAAGAATAAATCACAACTTGTCCTTATATCACTTCAGAAGCCTTTACATTTAGTTTTAAAAATCATTTCCCGAAACAGCATCCCGCGTTTTAGCCCACCGTATCACAGCGTAAAACTTCTAGTAATTACCCTACTAGCCACGGGTGTCAACCCCACTTATCTCACCGCATGTGTTTCAACCCCAAAACCTTATACCACCGCATGCTTATCAATATCAAAACATACCACGGATCGCATTCAAGTGCCCAATATCACAACTTCCTAGAGAAACCAAACAATAACAGAAAGTTCACATTAAAGAGCCCACGGCTCAACCACAAGGTACACAAGAGTCTCAACAAATAACATCCGGAATGAACAACTCAACAGAATGGTATTTCACAACTTAATACATTGCCTCAATGTGGATCTCGGCCCTCATATCTCAATACCAATTTCAATAAACAAGATATTCCATGATTTTGCACCTTCAAGTAAAGAATTCAACAAGTAAGTAATAAATTCAAAATAAAGGAAACAAGAACGTCAACTAAACATGTAGGGCAATTAGCATGTAAGAGAATAAGACAAGTAGACATGTGAAAATAGATTAAGAATGATGAATATAACATGTTAAGATTACTCAATTAAGGCATGAAATGAATCTACATAGCTAAAATCGGTAATTTCCACATTTAGCCCGTGTACACACTCGTCACCTAGTGTACACGGCTTCCACACATCACAATTATCACAAACAACACCAATCCTAAGGGGAATTTTCCCTACACAAGGCTAGGCAAGTCACTTACCTAAAATCACACTAACTCAATCCACTAGTAGGCTATTCCCTCGATTATCCAGCTCCGAATTGCTCGAATCTAGCCAAAACAACTTCATACTATGAATATAAACTATAGGAAACTAATACAAACAATGAAATTACGATATTAGGAGCAAGTGCTCCCAAGTAAGCCTCATCGGAAATTTTACAGAAAATCGGACAACCCAAAAACTTTCCTGTCTCAAATCAACAACCAAATATCCTAATATTATACCAAACAATTGACAACTTGTCAATTAACCAATACAAGTCTCCACCATAACTACACCACCAACTAACCACTAAAAATACTAATTTATCTCCAACTTTGGATAAATGAGAACGATACTCAACATAAGACTATAATCACGAAAGAATACGCATGACACTAAAATAATGACTATGGAGCGACTCTAAGAGTTCAATGAAAAGACCATAACAATAAAAAAAATCTCTGCCCACGCGAACAAGTGCGAGGCTCACCGAGAAATATCAACCTGTGCGCTCTAATTAACGAAATCCTCGTCTGCGTCAACTGCTGTCTCTGTAAAAAATTTAGCGGGGAATGAGTCGCTAGCTCAGTGAGTAATAACACTTAACCACAACCATTTTTATTTGGGGACAAGTCAGAAACATGCTAGTATCTCAAAGAGAAAATAAAAAAAAATGCCCTTTCAGAAGCAATAAATAATTTTCAGTCTCATCACGCTTTTCTTGTAGTAAAATATAATTAACAATTCAGTAATAAGCTCGGTAACCACTGTATAATATCAGTATTCACATTTTGGGAGGTTTCAATGAACGGATCATGTAATCGGTATAACTGTGGACTTCTTTACCAGAAGTCATATATTACGGTAGTCCCTACTCGAGAGAAATCGGTAACGGTATGCTAGTTCTACCTTCCCACTAGCGAGGGCTATAACAGTAATCAGTAACTTGTAAATACAAGGTGCACCAGGTCTAACGAACCCGCCGTTAGCTACGGGATCCTTCAATGTCTACTCTCATTTATACTTGTCTCTGTAATTCGTATATACTCATAGAAACTATTTTAAAACAATATAGGCTTTCAGTTCTTATCAAATCATATAATTTCCTTTCGATACAGTAAATTCAAGTAACGGTAAAACAGATCTAGTGATAACGAAAATATTTAAAATCACGGTACTCATCTCAAATAATTATTTTGGTTTTATATCGAGTAAAAGAATTGTCCCACATGCAACTCAAAAATAATCGGTAACATATTCATATTAAAATAATGTGTAAATCATGCAAGTTATGAAAACACAAATTGCGGTAAGATTACTACTCACTGTACTCGTGCCGAAATTCCAAATGCTTCACCTCGAGCAATTCATACAACTTCCTCCAATTCAATCTTCGCAGAAGCTTTCAATAATATAAAAGAAGATCCAATAATTACAAGAAATTGAGGAAAACCAGAAACCGTAGCGCGAACCCAAAACTCGAAACTGAACCTTCGTCTCTTCCAAAAACTTTTATCTTAATCCTTCTTTTTAGTTCTCTCTTGAACGTAATCAGTGGCTTGCTATGAATATATGTCCCCTTTTTCTCGGTATCTCTTTCTCTTTATAAAGAAGAATGAAGAATATTAGTAGTTTTTTTTTCGTTTATCTTGTTCCTCTTTCTTTCCCTTTTCTTTTAGGTATGGCTTTTACCTTCTTTTAGTTAAAGTAGGTTTCTTCCCCTTTTTATTTTAGTTTGACTAGGTTTTTTTTTTTTTTGGTTTTATTTTATTTTATTAGTTTAATTTGTTCCTTTATTTTCCTTTTTTTTATTTTGTACTTAAATTATTTTCTAAATGTCCAATATATCTTCACTTAAAATATTGGGGTATTACATCCTCCCCACCTTATGAAATTCGGCCCCCGAATTTAACTCAAGTACGTACCTGTAAACTTAAATAAATGAGGATACTTGACTCGCATAGCATCTTCTATTTCCAATGTAGCTTCTTCAACAGTATGATTTCTCCACTAGACTTTCACGAACACATTTCTTTTGACCGTAGTTTTCTTATCTGTCTATCAACAATTGCCATCGGCTCTTCCTTGTAAGATAACTTCTCATTAAGCAGTATAGTTGGTGCTTCTAGCACCTGAGATGAGTCTGATATACAATTTCTTGGCATTGAGCATGAAACACTGGGTGAATAAAAGATAACTCAGGAGGAAGTGCCAAACGATAAGCCACCGCTCCCACTCGGCCTAGTATCTCATACGGTCCTATAAACCTGGGGCTCAACTTGCCTCTTTTCCCAAACCGCATCACACCTTTCATAGGTGAGACTCGTAGGAACACTTTGTCCCCAATTGTGAATACTAAATCTCTTCTTCTCTTGTCAGCATAAGACTTTTGTCTACTTTGAGCTTCAAGCAATCTTTGTCTGATCAACTGGACCTTGTCCGTAGCTTCTTGTACTAGGTCGGGTCCCAATAAGTTAGCCTCATCAGCTTCAAACCATCCGATAGGAGAACGACATCATATACTATACAAGGTTCCATACAGTGCTACCAAAATCCAGACTGAAAGTTGACATCGTAAGCAAATTTAGCTACAGATATATAAGCGTGCATGCTACCTCCAAACTCAATATATAAGCTCTCAGCATATCTTTCATGAACTTATAGTACGTTCATAGTGCTCGTATGTCTTCTGATGAAATATGGTATTAAGATATACTCATGCGACTAATGTTTCTTGGGAAGAATTTCAAAATCGTGTAGTAATTTGTCATCTTCTATCAGAAATGGTAGGCAATAGACCCTAGAGAATTTGACAATTTCTATCCATGTGTCTTTGTGCATATTCATTCTCAGTGAGAGAAGTTTCGGCGAGAAAAGTGTACCTACTATGTAAGTCAATTTGTAATTTACCACATAATTATAACCTCTAATTGTTTCAAGAGTTTTATCAAAAAAATTCACTTTGATTCCATTCTATTCCCACTTTGAAATCTCGAGCTATTGTAGTAGGCCTGAAGAGTTGCAATTGGTGACACGCTAACAAGTCAATCAGTTAGAAACAAGGTTAAGGAAATCATCCATCTTTCTTTTCCTACAAATACAATTTTCTTCTAATCATGGTACACCATACTAGACCCAAATGTACGGGATATCTAGAGTTATGAGCTCCTCAAGGATAATTCGTCTTAACACATCTACATCTAGTACACATAACTGGTTACTTAGTCGAAGAATAGAATTTATATCAATAGTCATATTCTTTCTTTTACTAGCTAGGACCACATCTCCATATTTGCGTAATCGCTCATCTTTATATTGAGTGCCTTGCTTTACCAATGAAGTTTTCTTGAATACAAGCCAACAAAAGCTATGAAATATATATATATATATATATATATATATTTTTGGGTACTATTTAGCCTGTGTATATTCTTGACCAAAAATCTCTTTACATTAGATATATTTGCCAAATTACCCCCTTTTTATCTCCTTTTCTTTTTCTTTTTTTTTGCATAAGTCATAACATTTATCTTTCGCGAACAATACAAAATAGTACCATTATATCTTTAGTAGTTCCCTTCATCAGCATTGCTAAATATTAATATCTCTATTGGTTTTAAATGTACTTTAGGCTCTTGTTCTAGGTATAAATCTCATAGTTTTCTTCATATAAAATGTGTCTCTAAATCCTAAAAGGAAATGCCACTATGACCATCTCCAAATCACGAGTGGCATAATACGACTTAAGCTTCTTCAATTTCCTTGAAGCATAAGCTATCACACGACCATTCTGCTTTAGAAAATATCCTAATCCTACCATCGAAGTATCACAGAACATTGTGAATCCTCTAGAGCCTATTGGAATAAGCTAACATTTGTGTGATTGTCAAACATGCCCTGGGCTTCTGGAATCTCGTTGTACATTCCTCCATCCACTGAAATTTAACGATTTTCTATGTTAACTTGGTGAGTGATGGTGCTATTCTAGAGAAATCCTACACAAATTCCAATAGTAGCGTGTCAAGCCAAAAAAATATCAATCTCTGTAGGAGAAATGGGTCGCAACCATTTAGGAAGTACTTCTATCTTCTCAGAATGTACCATCTTTTCATTCTTAGATACAATGAGTCCTATGAATACCACCGAGTCTAGCTAAAGTTCACAATTGAAGAACTTGGAAAAACGTTGATTTTCTTGCAGCGTCGTTAACGTATTTTTCAAGTGATTCTCGTGCTCTTCTTGGCTACGAGAATATACCAGAATATAATAAGTAAAAACTATGAATTTATTTTTTTTTTCCAAAATCAACTTGAACACCATATCTATTATATACGTCAATGTAGCTGGAGCATTAGCCAGTCCAAAAGACATCACAAGTAACTCCTAATGTATGTACCGAGTTCTAGAGGCGGACTTCGAATTATCTGTAGTTGATGCACATTCTTAGGGACCTATTCTCTTCTTTTTCTCTTTTTTAACAATAGTGGTGCACCCCATGGTGAAACTCTCGGTTATGATAAAATCCTTATTCAGTAGGTCTCGCAATTGTTCATTCAACTCTCTCAACTCTATTGGTGCCATATAATATGGTTTGCGTGTCAGGTGTTTGAATCAATAGCGAAGTCTGTTTCTCATATTGTAGGTAGTCCTAGTAAATCCTTAGGAATACATTAGAGAATCTATCATTATGATTTTTTTTTCTCAAACTAAGTGTTTCTTCTATTGTGCCCCTTACCGTATCAATGAGGCCCAAACAACCTTTGCTTTTTAACCATTAAGCCTTCAAAATATACACTTTGCTCATCTCTAAAACCTATAATCCCCTTTTTGGACAAAACTAGATTTTAAAGTTCACTAAACTTAATAATATTTCCATAATAATCTTAGGTAGCTTGGTAAGAAGATAATTTATCCATACCTATCAGTACGTTAGAGTCAACCATATCAAGTACAACTTGGTTAGCTAAGGTTTCTTTCTCTTAACTTGAATCTTAAAAGCTTTAAACACATGTCTAACTACTATAGATTTTTCGCATAAGTAGTAACCCAAAAAGGATCGCTTAATATCTCAAAATGTCCTTGATTTTTTTTTTAGATCTTCGACTCATATTAAAATCCATATTAAATGATATTCTAATCTCGATCTTCTTATGTGAGTTCTTACATGCCTATCATGTCCAACTTTTCAATCTTTCTGATAAGTGCAACTGCTACAGAATAGGTTTAAGTCTTCATATATGCAGTTACTACCTTTTTTAAACAATTAACCAACCTTTCAACAAGCCTCTAAACTTAAGACGTTGCCTGTATCCAGTTGAGAAAGTTTGGTGTTGTATGTAAGTATCCAAATCGTCTAAATCAATTTCTTAAATGATCTAGCAGGAAGGTTCACGCAAGAAACTATCAAGAAGGAAGCGATTCATAAACACGTTAGTGATATTATTCCCAAATTAGTTGTGTTGCTCTTGTTGGCATCCCTAAGAGTACAGTAGCATTTCATGTATTCGCCATGTTCTCTAGTAAACGTTTCCTGTTCCATAGGCCTCTTCATGAAATATCCTATAGCTCATAACGTGGTAAGTATTTTACTAAAACCTTTAAGGATCCTTTGAACTATCAGAAATAGTAAACTTAGTAGTTTCAACTTTAGGAACTTTATTAAGAATATTTTGTTGTTTCCTATAATCTTCTAGGTGCATAAGGACTTTAGAGCCCTTATTCTGTTGCTCATTCTTTTTACGTTTATCATATATCTATAAAGATCTATATTTTTTTTTTCTTCTTCATGGAGGTAAGTACCTTTTTGTGATAGCACTCCTCTATCACTGTAGTGGTAGACTAGCATAAATTTTTGAAATGGACTCTATTAAGCATCTTACCAGGAAGCACCTCATATGGCACAATAAACCTTTCACTGGTCTTGTATACTACTTATGTATCATCTCTTTCCTCTGAGATGGTTGCATGTCCATTGGCGAAATTTGACGTCTTTGAAATTTGAATCTCTAGCCAAATTCTATTATAAGATAATTGGTCCGAGCCATACACGAATAGGATAAGTAATGACATATTCAGTTATTTGGCCCTAATCGCCACACATAAGGAGGAATAAGAAAGAAAGACAAGACATCATCCTATCACGCCCTCGCAGAATCACGATTATGGGAATGGCCGGCTACATAACCATAATTGAGATTCTACTACCGACGTGTGCTCCATTAGTCACAAGAATAACCTAGAGCTCTGATACCAACTTTGTCACGATCCAATTTAAGATTGTGACCAGCGCTTAGGAGCAAGTGCTCCCAAGTAAGCCTCATCGAAAATTTTACAGAAAATCGGACAACCCAAAAACTTTCCTGTCTCAAATCAACAACCAAATATCCTAATATTATACCAAACAATTTACAACTTGTCAATTAACCAATACAAGTCTCCACCATAACTACACCACCAACTAACCACTAGAAATACTAATTTATCTCCAACTTTAATAAATGAGAACGATACTCAACATAAGACTATAATCACGAAAGAATACGCATGACACTAAAATAATGACTATGGAGAGACTCTAAGAGTTCAATGAAAAGACCATAACAATAAAAAAAATCTCTGCCCACGCGAACAAGTGCGAGGCTCACCGAGAAATATCAACTTGTGCGCTCTAATTAACGAGATCCTCGTCTGCGTCAACTGCTGTCTCTGTAAAAAATTTAGTGGGGAATGAGTCGCTAGCTTAGTGAGTAATAACACATAACCACAACCATTTTTATTTGGGGACAAGTCAGAAACATGCTAGTATCTCAAAGAGAAAATAACATAAAAATGCCCTTTCAGAAGCAATAAATAATTTTCAGTCTCATCACGCCTTTCTTGTAGTAAAATATAATTAACAATTCAGTAATAAGCTCGGTAACCACTGTATAATATCAGTATTCACATTTTGGGAGGTTTCAATGAACGGATCATGTAATCGGTATAACTGTGGACTTCTTTACCAGAAGTCATATATAACGGTAGTCCCTACTCGAGGGAAATCGGTAACGGTATGCTAGTTCTACCTTCCCACTAGCGAGGGCTATAACAGTAATCAGTAACTTGTAAATACAAGGTGCACCAGGTCTAACGAACCCGCCGTTAGCTACGGGATCCTTCAATGTCTACTCCCATTTATACTTGTCTCTGTAATTCGTATATACTCGTAGAAACTATTTTTAAACAATATAGGCTTTCAGTTCTTATCAAATCATATAATTTCCTTTCGATACAGTAAATTCAAATAACGGTAAAACAGATCTAGTGATAACGAAAATATTTAAAATTACGGTACTCATCTCAAATAATTATTTCAGTTTCATATCGAGTAAAAGAATTGTCCCACATGCAACTCAAAAATAATCGGTAACATATTCATATTAAAATCAAGTGTAAATCATGCAAGTTATGAAAACACAAATTGCGGTAAGATTACTACTCACTGTACTCGTGCCGAAATTCCAAATGCTTCACCTCGAGCAATTCGTACAACTTCCTCCAATTCAATCTTCGCAGAAGCTTTCAATAATATAAAAGAAGATCCAGCAATTACAAGAAATTGATGAAAAACAGCAACCGTAGCGCGAACCCAAAACTCGAAACTGAACCTTCGTCTCTTCCAAAAACTTTTATCTTAATCCTTCTTTTTAGTTCTCTCAGAACCTGACCAAATTTAAAAAATCTGAACACCCATTCGATAACGAGTCCAATCATACAAGAATTACTCAAATTCGACTTCAAATCACCTTTCAAAACTCAAAAATTTAGTCTAGGAAGTTTCTACTTTTTTTCCCCAAATTTTCAACTCAAATCCCTAATTAGATTATAAAAAAACAATAGATTCGAGTAATTTAACCAAAACCGAGTTAGGAATTCGTACCCCTTTAATCTTTCTGAAAATCTCCTGAAGCTTCGCCTCACATCGAGCTCTCTAAGTCCAAAATGTGAAATATGAAATGAACCCTCGATTTCAAACTTAAGTTCTGCTGCCCAGCGATTTACTCTTCGCGAATGCGGAAGGTGCCTTGCGTTTGCAAAGCACAAGAAATGCTGTTGTGCAAATTCCTCTTCGTGAACGCGAGATTCCCCACGCGAATGCGATGTGCACTGAGCCTAGACCTATGCAAATGCGACCCCTCATACGCGAATGCGGTGAACAACTTCCCATACCTTCACGAACGCATGTCCACCTTCACGAACACGAAAAACAACCTCACTTGCCTCCGCAGATACCCTTTGCGAATGCGAGACCTCCCTTGCGAACACGAAGAAGGAAACCAGATCAGAAAATTCAACAGCTTCAACAAATTCTTCAAGGTTCGGAATGCGTCGAACATGGTCTGAATGCCCTAGAGGCCCACGAGATCTCAACCAAACATACCAATATGTTCTAAAACACATAACGGACATACTCATGGTCAAGAATCACATCAAACAACATCGATTTTACGAATTGCCACCCAAATTCAAGCCTATGAACTATGAACTTCCGAATTCTGAAACTGTTGCTGATTCATTCCAAAACAACTCCGATAGACATCAAATTTTGCACACAATTCATAAATAAAATTACGGGCCAATTCCAACTTTCGAAATCGAAATCCGACCCCGATATTAATAAAGTCAACTCCCGGTCAAATTTTTGAAATCTTCCAAACCTTAATTTTTCTAACTTTTGCTAATTCACGCCGAAACGACCTACGGACCTCCAAATCAACATCCGGACACGCTCCTAAGTCCAAAATCACCATATGGAGCTATTGAAACCGTCAAAACTCTATTCTGGAGTCATCTTCACAAAAGTCAAACTACGGTTGACTGTAACAACTTAAACCTCCAACTTAGGGATTATGTGTCTCATTTCACTCTGAAACATTCCCGAACCCAAAACCAAGCACTCTAGCAAGTCACGTAACCACAATATAACATAGAGGAGGCAATAAATAGGGGGTCGAGGCTAAAACACTCAAAACGACCAGTCTGGTCATTACAGTAATTCAACACGTACTAAGTAAGTATCTAATCTAACCTCGAAGAAGTAGTGACGAGGGGTCGACTTGACACTTACTAGTGGTCAAAATAATAAAATACATAAAGTAGACAGGTATGAAAGACAACAAGTAATAATGAAACAGATAAGCTTTAATAATAAATTTCCAAACATGGATTGTTAGGAAATTACTAAAATACCTTAACCGGCTTCGAAGGCATAAAATCAATTGATACCAAATCAACTCGCAAGTTACGCACGAGTTTGTCGGGGCGAACGACCTGATCCCATAGGAATGATGTTACTCAATATTGCCGAGGCGAACTGCCTGATTCCATAAAAATAGTGTTACTCAATATTGCCGAGGCGAACGGCCCGATCCTACAAAAACAGTGTTACTCAATACTACCGAGGTGAACGGCCCGATCCCATAAGAATAAAGAAACTCTCTCACTCGCGAAAATACATGCGAGTCAAGAAGACATAGAATTATCGTTCATCATATATTTTAGAATTTCCAAAGTAAGAGACTCTCTTAGTAAATTTGTCCTAGTCTCAATCTCAATCACGAACTTTAAATAATTAAACAAACAAGATTAATTCAAATAGTTCATCTAAAGCATGATGTGAATCTAAGTCTACCCAGACATGAACATAAATCTAGCTACACACACTCTCATCACCTCGTGCATACGTAGCACTCATAAAAAATAGCACATAATAATTAAAGCGCTTAGGGGGATAATTCCCTCTTACAAGATTAGCCAAGAGACTTACCTCGCTTCCAAACTCACTACTCGGCTCTTAAACCTCACTAGTAGCCTCCAATTAACGCCGAGCAATCTGACACTAGTCAAAGGTCTTACAACTAATCAATATACATCCAAAAGTTCATAGTTTCACTATTACAGTAATTTCCCAACCCAATTCAGAAAGTCCATAAAAGTCACCTGGGGCCTACGTGCTCAGATTACGAAAATATTTGTAGATAATTGTTACCCATGACCTTATGAACTCAAATATATAATATATTCTCAATTCCATGATCAATTTTGTGGTCAAATCCCACTTTTACTAAACCTAAGGTTTTCTAAAAAAGTCCCAATTTCACTAATTTTCATTTTAAAATCTACCCATAATTAATATATTAAACTCATGTTGATGAATATTCCCCACAAAAGAGCTCTCAATTTCGTCCAAACCCAAGTGTAATTGTGAGAGAAATGGGCTAAGTCCCGAAATAAAAAGTAGTGTGTCCAGAGATTCCTTCTTCGTGATCGTAGAAAGTCCCTTGCAATCATGAAGACCAAACTATTCCAGCTGGCCAAAATCCTCTTTCCATTCGCGACAGCCCTGTCGCATTCCCGATGCACTATCTCCCAGCCCTTCGCATTTGCAGTCCCCCAGTCGTGTTCGCGAAGGCCATAAACCTTTTAGTCCCCAGACGCAGCATCCTTTTTTGCGTTTACGAGGCTGGCTCCACCTCCTCGAATAGGAGCTAAGTCCTCCATCATGTTTGCGTGGACCTCCTCTCATTCACGAAGAGCAAAGCCTCAGGCCCCCTCTCCAGCCTTCTTCCTGATCACGGGACTATCTTTGAGATCGTGAAGTACTCCAGCATACCAGCAATTCAACCAAATTCAACTTCACTCCGGGTGGTCCGAAACTCACCCGAGTCACCCTGGACCCCGTCCAAGTGTACCAACAAGTCCATAAACATTCTACGAACTTACTCGAAGTCTCGGAATGCATAGTATAACATCGGAACCAAGAATCGCACCTCAAAACCAAATTAATCAACTTCTAAATTTCAATCTCATTTCAACTAACTCTGAACACGACGAATCATACTTAGACAACTCGAAAGATACCAAATTTTACGCACAAGTCACAAATCACAATACAAACCTACTACACGGCTTGGAATCCCAAACGGACATCGAGAGCACCAAAGTATACGTCAAATCAAACTTAAAACCCTCTAAAACCTTCAAGATGCTAACTTTTAACAATAAGCGGTGAAACGCTCCTGGTCCACTCCGAAACTCGTTCGAAATATATGGCCAAGTCCAAAATCATCGTACGAACCTATTGGAACCTTCAAATCCTAATTCCTAGGTCGTTTACTCAAAGTGTTGACTGATGTCAATCTTGGCCACCTTAGGCCACCATTAAGGAACTAAGTATTCTGAATTCAACCCGAACCCTTTCAAAACCAAACTAACCGTCCGCGCAAGTCATAAAATAGTAAAGCACATATGAAAAGTCTTAAACAGGGGAACGAAGATCTAGAAAGAAAAATGACTAATCGGATTGTTACATAAGTTTATAAACTTTGAGGTGCAAAAACATATAAAAATACTCTATTACTTAAGATAGTCGTGTCCATCTTAGTATTTTTATTTTTTTGAAAATCAATAGGTTATTTAATTTATAATATCTACAAGCTATTATATATTTTAGGAAAATCTAACTTTTAAAATAAATAATAATTCATAAAATTTCTCTATTTTTTTGGACAACTCTTGTCATTATTTTCGTAATCGAAGTAAATAATTTATTTAGCTATGAATTTTAATTAGATCTAATTTATTGTGATCAAAATAATATAATTGATGTGGTAACTTTAGATAAATTCAAACTAGCTACGAAAGTTTATGATTGCTCTGAATTTGTGGCTTTATCATTTGGTCATAACAAATAATTGCAGATATTACGTCAACTTTTGTCACGAAATTTTATCACTTGTGCAAGAATATATATTTAGCTATAATATTTCATTTAAAATAATATTTTATAGTTAAAAGGTTATCATTGCTATAGTAACTTCAAACGCGTGATAAAAACGTATATTTAACTATGAAACTTTTTTGTAGCAATAAGCTTGTAGCTATTAAGTTAGTTATTACCAAGATATTTTACCACTTGAAGCCTAAATATCTATTTAGTTACAATAATTTGTTTCAAGTAATTTTTTTTGGGCTAAAAGATTATTCTTGTTACAATAAGTTTAAACGGGTGGCAAAAACATAAGATTAGCTATAAAATTTTATTGTAGCAATAAATTAATAGCTATTAGTCAAGTTGTCACCATGGATAATTGTAACATGAAGCAAAAAAAAAAAAAAATCTTTTGGCTATAACATTTTGTTAAGAATTTTTCGTCACAGCCCAAAAATTCCACCTTAGAAATCGTCATAACACCTAGTCTCTAAGACTAAATAAACCTACACACATGATAAGATTTAACAAAAATAACCAATTTACTATTAAATATTAAACTGATAAATGAAATAACGTAGCTAAATATGAACAATAGTTATACAACCCCAATATCAGTAGTATATAGTAATAAGCTCTACTGAGAGTAACTAGGAATATCAATTACATCACTATTTGGAATGAAAGAAAATAATAGTAAAGTAAAGCTCCAGAATGTGGCTCAGAGGCCTACCGGCGTAGTGGCAGGTTTACCTTGAAGTCTCCGTAGCAAATCTGAACACCAGCTAGCTAACAGACGGCAAACACTGAGAGGTACCTGGATCTGCACAAAAATGTGCAGAAGCCTAGTATTAGTATACCGCAACGTTACCCAGTAAGTATCAAAAATAACCTCGGCAGAGTAGTGAGATAAGTCAAGACATTCACTAGACACAAAACCTATGCAACATATTAATATAAAGCTGATAATGAAAAGAATATCAATTCAAACCTAGTAATGGAAAGAAGATGAATAAAAGCTAACAATGGAAAGTGAAAGCAATAAATGACAACGAGGAATAAACAAGTGATAAAGCAGCTACATAAGCATAACACAGTTAAAATACAAGTGAAATCAAGTAAGGGAAAACAAATGACAGTCCAAATAATCAAGTCGTTCCAACACAAAGTTTTCAACAAGAATCACCACGAGGTACCACACCTCGTAAAAATAAATCACAAGTCACAAATCACAATTCTTTCTTATATCGCCGTGCGAACTTTACATTTAGTTTTAAAATATTTTTTCCAAAATAGCTTCACGCGCTTTAGCCCCCTTATCTCGCTGCGTATGCTTCAAATGAAGTAACTTTCCTTACTAGCAACACACGCATAAATCCCCCTTGTCTCACTGCATGCCCATCAATATCAGCACCCTTATACCGCCGCATGCGTATCTCATCACAACGCAATAATCAACTCGTACCACACGTGCCCATGTAACACAATATTGCCGAAACAACAATACCAATATCATAACAATCCATGGCCCATGACTCAACAACAAGGTATAAAAGAGTCTCAACAATAACACAATGAAATGGGAGATTAAACTCAACAATGAAAGATATTTTCATGCAATAACAAATTCAATTAAATGCATAAAATAAACTCAATAATAAAAGAGATAGCATGTAATAACAACTACGACTAAATATGTAATCACCCAGCCGGTTGTTTTGTCTATTATAGCCTCGTTCCACTATTTATTGCTTCTATTGTGTTCATGTGTGGTTATATGACTTTCCGAGATGGTTGGATTAGTTTCGGGAATGTCTCGGAGTGAATTAGGACATTTAGTCCCAAGGTTGAAGGCTTAAGTTGAAAGAGTTGACCGGAGTTTGACTTTTGTGTAGACGACTCCAGAACTGAGTTTTGATGGTTCTAATAGTTTCGTATGGTGAGTTTTGACTCCGGCGTATGTCCGGATATTGATTTGGAGGACTGTATGTTGGTTTGAGGCTTTTTGGCGAAATGTGGAAGTTGAAGGTTTAGAAGGTTGAGAGATTTGACCAAAAGTTGACTTAAATATATCGGGTTTGGATTTTAGTTCCGAGAGTTGAAATAGGTCTGTTGTGTCATTTGGGGCTAGTGTGCAAAATTTGAGGTAATTCGGAGTTGATTTGATATGGTTTGCCCTTGGTTTTAGAAGTAGAAGTTCATTAGTTTCATTAGGCTTGAATTGGGAGTGCGATATGTGATTTAGATGTTGTTTGATGTGATATGAGGCTCTGAGTAAGTCCGTATGGTGTTTTAGAACTTATTGGTATGTTTGCATGGGATCCTGGGGGTCACGGGTGTGTATCGGATGGTTGACAGATCATGTTTGGACTTAGAAGAATGGTTGATGGTTTCAGGTCTAGTGAAATCGCACCTGTGTGGATTTGACCCACAGAAGTGGCTTAGTGATCGCAGGACCAGGATTAGCTGGAGCTGGGGAGAAGCATATGTGCGAGGGATTTTTTGCAACTGCGAGCCCACAAGTGCGGGCAAGTGAGCGTAGAAGCGAAGTTGGACGGATGCAAGGAATTTCGTAGATGCGGACAATTGGGTGCAGGTGCGCATGCGCAAAAGGTCAATGGAGACCGCAGAAGCGGAAGTTTTCTGGAAGGCCTGGGACCACAGATGTGGATGGAACCACATAAGCAAACTCACAGATGTGATTGTAGTTTCGCAAGAGCTCACCCTTCTGGAGGAAGCCGCAGGTACGGCCACTCTTATGCAAAAGCGGGATCGCAGGTGTGGTTAAGTGACTGTAGGTGTAAGAATCGCTAGGCAAACTTTTAAAATGAGGGTTTGAGTCATCTTCTCATTTTGGATTTGTGGAGCTCGGATAAGGGCGATTTTTGGGGAACTTCTTGCTACACTTGAAGAGGTAAGTGAATTTTAATCACTTTTGATGTTATATATTGATTACACATTGATTATTACACCTAGTTTATGTGAATTTGAAGTGAAATTTGGAGATTTCATAATATGATATTGGAGAGTGAGATTTATTAATTTGGGAGTCGATTTGTGGGTGGAATTTGATGAAATTAGTACGGTTGGACTCATAATTGAATGGGTGTTCGGAATATGTGAATTCTGTCGGGTTCCGAGTTGCGAGCCCATGGTTGACATTTTGGGTTGACTTTGCATATTTGATTCAAGACTATAACTTTATCATTTGGGATTGTTTCCTATGGTAATTATTAATGGTATTAAGTTGCTTTGACTAGATTCTAGTCACCTGGAAGCCGATTCGCGAGGCAAGGGCTTTTTGGAGTATTGAGTTGCGCGTTTTGAGGTAAGTAATATTCTAAACTTGAAACTGAGGGTAATACTCCCTAGGAACCATGTTATTTGTGATGTGTTGTGGTGACGCGCATGCTAGATGATGGGTGTGCACCAGGATAATCAAGATTCGGGGCCGACTTTTGGACTATATGGCTATTATACCTTGTTTTATCCGTGTTTTCCCTACTTGTTAGATCTACTGAGCTATGATTCATGCTAGAAATCATATTTAGGCTATGCGGTTATTCTTAATGAAGCTATTTATGTTGTTTTGGGTTGTATGACTTAACTGTAGTTATATACTTAGTCATGATTCTTCATTTGCATATCATCAGTCTCTGCTCATCATTCACTGTTACATCGCATGTTGTTATTGTTTTCCATATGGGGTGTTATTGAACTGAGCGATATGAGATTTGTGATCTCTTGAGACTTGAGAGGTTGATGACTGAGGTGGGCCTTAGAGCCGTACTATGAGTGTTATGTTGATCGGGCTGCAAGCTACAGCAAGCCATATTAGCTTTATTATTATGTGGATCGGGTTGCATACCGCAGCATAACATATTTGCTTTTGGTTGGTGCTTGGGAAGGATCTACGTTTGCCCAACCTGACATACCAACAGTGAGTGCAGGCATAGTGATATATACATATATATATATATATATATATATATATATATATATGTATGTATATATATATATATATATATATATATATATATACGTGCTTTGGTGGGGACCATTGATGCCAGCCACTCGTACAATGCTGAGTGATTGTGTGTGTGTGTGACGAGATGAGCATTTGAGACAGATAGCTTGAGTATGTTGAGAGTGACAGCACTTCTTGATACCACCATGAAATAATTCATTTTACATACATACTTGACATACAGGCATAGAGATGTATCATTCCTCAAGCTAACTGGTAACTGAAATATTCTTATCACTGTTGGGCTTTAGTTGTTATATTTGAAACCATGTCTAAATTCCTGTAATATGAACGAGCTGATTATGATAATTTTTTTGAGTTACTTATTGTTATTGTCATCATTATATTTGTGTTGTCATTAATATTATTTTCTAATTATCTTCTTCTAAGCTCGTCATTACTTTCAAACCAAGGTTAGTTCTGTTACTTATTGAGTACATGGGGTCGGTTGTACTCATACTACACTTTACACTTCGTGTGCAGATCCAAGAATATCAGGTCATGGTGATTGAAAAATCCGTGTTGGTACCAGTGTTTGGAGACTTCGAGGTAGCTGGTATGACGTCTGCAGACCTTGACTCTCTTTCCTTATATTTTTTCTTATTACGGTTCTATTGTTTAGACAGAGGTACTAAGGATTTGGTTTGTATTTGATGCTCTGTAGTGCTCATGTACTTGTTGACACTAGATTTTGGGATGGTTATAGCATCATTATTGTTGTTTTCATTTGATAATTATGGTATTTTCATTGTTAAGTTTGTTAACCCATGTGTATTCAAATGTGTAGTTATTATGTTGTCGTTGGCTTGCTTGGCAAGTCGTGTTAGGTGCCGTCGCGACTCTGGTGGAGTTGGGTCATGACCATATGCATAAGAATAACTCAACATTAAAGGAGATAACTTGTAATAACAACTATAATTAGATGCATAAGAGTAAACTCAACAATGAAAGAGATAACATGTAATAACAACTACATTGAAATGCTCATAGAGTCTAAACCGATCAATTTCTACATAAGCCCGTGGACACACTCGTCACCTCATGTACACGTCTTTCACATAATTCAAATAGTTCAATTAAACCTAATTCTATAGGGCGGTTCCCCCACACAAAGTTATGCAAGATACTTACCTCAACTAGACCAAATCAACTCTAAAAAATGGCTTTTCCTTTAAAATTCGTCTACGTACGGCTCAAATCTAACAAAAAATAACTTAATAATATCAAACAATGTAAGAGAAACCAGTTCCAATAAATAAAGTCATGATTTACACAATTCCTCAAAAGTCAACACCGGACTTGTCCAGTCAAAACTCGAGTCCAAGGGTAGATCTCGACTACCTATAACCCACAAGTCCATATATATATATATATATATATATATACATATATATATTTATTTATTTTCAAATCCGAGTCCAATTCGACTCTCAAATCTCAAATTTTCGTTTCTAAAATAAAGACAAAATTCCCCAAAAATTCTCTTCAAATTCCATGGATTAAAGGTTACATCTCATAAATAATCATATAATATAATTGAAACCGATCAAAATCACCTACCCAATAGTTGTATGTGAAAATTCATCTTCAAAATCACCTCCTACCGAATCTAGGGTTCTAAAATATGATAAATGAAGCTATATCCCGTTTTTCAGCCCTTTTATCCAGGTGCAGAAGTCACAAAAGTGACCTGCAATTCGCAACCTCCCAAATGCGGATATTCTATCGCAAATGCAGCACCTGACAAGCCCAGGGAAAGTCACAAATGCGTCACTGACTTTGCAAATGCGAAGTCTGTCCCTTCCGCAAGTGCGCCCAAATGGTCGCAATTGCGTCCTACCCAGCCCAAGCCAATTCTTTGCAATTGCAAGTAAGGCATCGCAAAGGCATCGCATTTGCGATACCTAACCCTCCCTGCCTACTTCGCAATTATGATGTTGGTGCTCGCAATTGAGATAACTACAGCACCAGCACACCAGCGACCTGAAACGCGTCCAAAACCCATCTGAAACCTCGGGGCTCCACACCAAACATCCACACAAGTCTAAAAATATCATACAAACTCACTCGCATGTTCAAAACACCTAAATAACACCCGAAACCATGAATCGGATATCAAAACATATTAAATTTTACAATGAACTCAAGAATCACTAGAATCACAACCAAGCATCTGATTCCTATCAAACCAACTCGGAATGACAACAAATTTTACATACAAGTTGCAAATGACAAAACAGACCTATTACAAGTCCCAAAATAAAAATCCGAACCGATAGCCATTAAGTCAACCTACGGTCCAACTTAGGAAATTTCTAAACCTTCAAATTGCCAACTTTCGAAAAATTAAGCTAAATCAACTTAGGAATCTCCGAATTCAATTCCGAACATACGCCTAAGTCCAAAATCACTATACAAACATGTTGAAGCTATCAAAATCAGGTGCGGATCTACCCTATAAATTGGGATTCACGTGAACCCATGATCTTTTCAGTAAATTAGATATTCCATCTACATAATTCACATAAATAATTTAGTATTATCTTCTGACACCCATAGTCTAAAAAGCTAAGTGGTTCACTGGTTAGATGGATGGTTTATTTTCCCAAGGACTTTGGACTTCCTTCTCCGACAGTTTCCATTTTGCTTTTTTCTTCCATATTTTTTCCAACTCACATGCTACTCACTACTCCCTTCTTTTTCTTTTCTAGCTTTTTCCTTATTTTATTATTCTCCTTAATCCAATTTATGCATATTCCAATCCTAATTGCTATCTTTGAAATAATTTTCTCTTTACCCTTTTTGATTCTTAGTTTTTAATTGGTTGTACCTGGAAAAATTTTGAACTGTTGCAAAGTTTCTTAAGGAATACTTTAGTTGTGGTTTGCAAATTATTGACTAAACATTAAATTACACAATGTCTTGCTTAAATATGTTTGTTTCAGTCAAATTATTGAACATTCGTCTATAATTTTTTATTACAACATATAGTTTATTTTGGAAAGTAATTCACATATAAAGAACTAGTCATAGCATTTTATTTTACAGTATTAAATTGTCATTACCATTTTATTTTTCCTCTTTGCAATGAATTTTGATGGTAAGAACTGAATGATTTAAGAAGTATATAGGTTATCTCTTTGAATATTATTTTAAAGTTGAAAATAAGTTATAAAACACTAAATGTTCTCACATCAATTGACATTATTGACCCAAAAAATGATACTATTTGGAAGCACCAAATTTACATTAAAGTCGGTGGTGTACTTATGGTCTCAAAATCCTGGATCCGTCTCTAATCAAAACACTGGTCGGGGATCGTTTACACAAAAGTCAAATCTCGATCAACATTACTAACTTAAGCTTCTAAATCAAGAATTAAGGATCCAAATCATTCCAAAACCTCCCCGAAACGAACCCTACCATCCCCGCAAATTATAAAACAACAAAATACATATGCAGAAAACTTCAAAAAAAAACGGGATTCAAATACACAAAATTACTGATCGGGTTATTACACTTTTTGTGGCAAAAAATTTACTAGTGCTACAGTAACTTCAATGTGTGGAAAAACCTTACATTAGCTACGAAATTCTATTGTAGCAATGAATTTATAGCTAGTTGGATAAGTCCTGCTGCGATAATTAGCAAATATAGCAAAAATAAGGAATTAACTTTACCAGCTTAATTTTATAGCTCAGAAATTTTATGAAATTACAAAGAACCAAGAAATTTTAATTTTTATGATTAGTGTTAGGCATTATCCATAATTTCATAAATATAGCTGAGAATTCATATCTATATATGCATAATGTTGTCGTGCGAGAACTTTGTTCCAATTCAAAGTGCAATAGCCAATGGAATTATTTGGATCAATTCAAGAAAAGAAAAAGGGAAAAGGAATATACCTCCATAGACAATAGTAGCTAAAAAGACAAATCGACCAGAAAGGATTGTATTTTTGCTTTGGATTGGAGAACAGAAAAAGAAGGCTCAGTGTTTGGATGTGCAAATGATATTTTTCTTGTCCTTTCTTATTTGCCACAATGAAATAGATTAGTGTCACGATTCAAAATGCATTTAGTCATGATGACAATTAACTTCGGTACTAGGTAAGCTAAATATAAAATAAGGTAATTTAAGTGAAGGATCAATAACAACAAGAATGAAATTAACTAAAATCTATACGACATTTTAAGGACTGGTTGTACAAGTCATGAACTGCTATGATATCGATTTACAAAACTGATAGAAAGAATAAATACAATATCTGTTTGAAGTTCACATAAACAAAATTAAAATATTAAACTACCATGAACAAGAGGTAGCTTGAATCTGGAACGCTGGTACGTCGCTAATGCAAGGATTCGTCTTCCACAGCTACGCAGATCTGCATGCATGCATTGTGCAGAAATGTTGTATGAGTACAACCGACGTCATGTACTCAGTAAGTATCTTGACTAACCTCGGTGAAGTAGTGATGAGGTTTTAAGTTAAAATATACTCACCTATTATTTTACATGTGCAAATGATAAAAATAAAGAGCAAACAGAGACATGAAAAACCACGTAATAAATGAAACAAGAATATAAATGATAGAGGGCCCCAGAATAATATCACTTCTCACTCTCACAACATAATACGGTAATAGAAATCAACAGCCAAGAATAACCATAATACATCTTCTCTGTTGCAACGCGCAACCCAATCCATATATATATAATACCGTTGAAGTGTGCAACCCGATCCCATATATAATATCAATACCATTGCAGCGTGCAACCCATCCCATATGTAATAATAATAGCGTTGCGGCGTGCAATCCGATCCCATATATAATATCAATATCGTTGCGGTGTGCAACCCAATCCCATATATAATAAGATCATATAAAACTAAAATAACAACCAAGCACAGAAACGTTCACAACATAAAACCAAGAAAACGAACACGCGGTATTCAACTAGGAAACACAAACTCAAACAAAGTACAATGGGTAGCCCAGTATCCAAGAGCTAGTCTCCCGTATAGAAAGACAAGACTTCCACAAACCATTAACACACAACCAATTTAAAAGTCACCTAAT
Source organism: Nicotiana obtusifolia (assembly GCA_002018475.1). Lineage (NCBI taxonomy): Eukaryota > Viridiplantae > Streptophyta > Magnoliopsida > Solanales > Solanaceae > Nicotiana > Nicotiana obtusifolia. Next base: position 17,665 of record MCJB01049119.1, on the reverse strand, counting down.
CTACCTATGCAAAGAGGAGTAGGACACGAAACGAGTAAAGATTTTTGGCAAGTAAAAACCTGTAACAAATAAAGGTATTTAATAAGTAAAATCATATAACAAGTGAGGCATGTAGTAAGTAAAAGCATCTAGTACGTGAAGACATGTAGTAAGTCAAGGCATGTCACGGGTCAAGGCGTCTAACAAATAAATCACGTAACAAATAGATGCATATAACATGTAAGGGCTAATAACAAGTAAAGGCATGAATTCGGAAGGACATGTAATAGAAGTAAATCAAGTAGAAGCGTAAGAGTAACAGTAAGAAGAATATAGCAGCTATCTCAACTCGAATAAGATCCTATGTGATTCTAAAACTCACATTTGATAAGCCCAACATAATTCCAGTGAGATTACACCCAAAATAGCCTCTTGAATAAGCCAATTTGGTCTTAAGATGAGGGAGATATGATGTTTTGAAGTTTTAAAGGAAGTTTAAAAATTCTAGGGACATAACTGATATTTTTGCAATTATTGCACCAGAAAATCAGCAATCACAAAATCTTCATTTTGGCACCCAAAACTCATTCAGAACCTCCCGGATATAAAATCATATCTGAATTTCAATCATAAAACAGGCAGAAAACATACTCGCGCACTCAAAACACCGAAAAGATGTCATCTTATTAACGGTGGTCAAACTCCAAATCGTTAACTTAACTAGTCTCTCAACAAATGATCAAAAATACACCCGAGCCCCTTGAGACCCCATCCAGTCATACCAATAAGTACAAATATATTATCCAAACTTATCCAAAGGCTCAAAATACCTACGGTAACATCACAACAAAGAATCAAGACTCAAATCGAATAGAATTTCTCTTAAGTTGTTAAATCTCTATTTCTTCAAAAGAGTGTTTGAGTAATACTTACACACTTCGGATTACTTCCAAACTTTGCACACAAGTTCAAATCAACTATATAGACCTATCCAAAGCCTCGAAACACCAATTGGAGTCTAATAACATCAAAGTCAACTCTTGGTCAAACTTATGAACTCTTAAGTTCTTCAAATTGCCAACTTTCGACAAATAGTGTCAAATACTTCTAAGAACCTCAAAAATAAAATTCGAGCATACGTAAAAGTCTAAATTCACCATACGAAACTAACAGAAATATTAAAACCTGATTCGGAGTCCTTTTTACCAAAAAGTCAAACATTGGTCAACTCGTTCAACTTAAAGCTTCCAAATGAAGAGCCATTCTTCCAAATCAATCCCGAACTACTCAAAAACTAAAATCGACTATACACATAAGTCATAAAATGTCATATGTTACTCAAAGTCTCAAACCATCGAATGGAATGCTAAAGATCAAACGATCAGTCAGGTCGTTACATTTAGTAAGAAAGAAAAACTAATTATAATTAAATGAGAAGTCAGCAGTCACGATCCCAATTTCCCACCTTAGGATGTCTTAATGGCACCTAGTCTCTAACACTAGGTAAGCAAAACATTTAATAATAATATAACAGGGATAACTAACTGAGATACAAAAATAAAACAGAATAACTCATATTAACTTCCAAAACATAACCTCAACAACATATTCCCATAGCTAGTGGAACTGAGTCATAAGCTTTACAAATTCTAAAATGTCTACTAAAACACTGTCTGATAAAGAAAAAGAGGAAATGAGAAGATAGGGAAGGTGACTCCGAGGCCTGCGGATGCCGAGCAGGTATACCTTGAAGTCTCCGAAAGGCAGCTAACAAGTCAATTACTAATGTCCGGCATGGGCAGACATACCTGGATCTGCACAAAAAGATATGCAAAAGCATGGTATGAGTACACTACAACGGTACTCAGTAAGTATCAAGCGTAACCTCGGTTGAGTAGTGACGAGGCCAGGTCAAGACACCTACTAGGACATGATAAATAGAACAAAATATAATAACAAGGAGTAACGAAAAAGCAGAGAAATGATTGATAACGCAGCAATTTAATTATTAAACTAATGACAAAATTGTAAGCATAAAGATAACAAGAAAGAAGCAATTAATGACAACTACAAATAGTCAAATCCGAACGAAACTGATAAGGCAAGGAAGAATAAAAGCAACAACAACTTATCGGCCCATAACTCTTTTCATTATGAAATACACAACAAGAATCACAACCGATGTACCGCCTTGTATTCACTTTTCACAATTTCAATCACAATCTTTCCTTATACCGCCACGTGAGCCTTACATATATAGTTTTGAAAATATTTTTTCCGAAATAGCTACATGCACTTTATCCTACCTTATGTCACCGCTTGGCTTCAAGTAATGCCCTTACTAGCAACACACACATAAACGTGCATCAATATCATAACACAATAACAACTCCGCACCACAAGTGCTCATATGCCAGAACTTGCCAAAAATAAACAATATCAATGTTTCCACAACAAATAGCCCATGGATCAACAACAATGTGTACAAGAATATCAACAATAACAAATGAATGTGAATTGCTCAACAAGAAGATATCTCCAAAATTAACAACTTCGCCTTAATGTGATAACGACTTTCACAACTTCAACACCAATAAACTCAACAAGAAGATATTTCACGAAATAACAACTTCAACTAAAAGTAATTCAATAGTTAAAGATGTAACAAGGTAATAAGGAAGGCAATAACTTTAACTAAAGCATAAAAGAGCAATGTCTCAAGTAAGATGTAGAACAAGTGTTAACAAAGTCAAATAAAGCATGTAAAGATATACTAACACATGTAAGAGCAGATTAACAATGAGAATTAAGACATGATATCACAATTCAATTAAAGGCATGGAAAGAGTCTAAATAACCTAAACTGGTCAAATACCACATATAACCCGTGTACCTACTCATCACCTTGTGTACACGGCTTTCACATAACACAAATGGCACAATCTATCCTAAATCCTAAGGTGCAGTTCCCCCACACAAAGTTAGGCAAGATACTTACCTCAACTAAGCCAACACAATCCTCGAAAATAACTTTTCCCCTGAAATTCACATCCATATGACTCAATTCAAATAAAAAGTGTCTTAATATCATCAACTAATGCAATGGAACACAATTATAATAGATAAAGCTTTGATCTTTACAAAATTCTCAAAAGGTCAACAAAACTCAACCCCTGGTCCGCCCGGTCAATATTCAGGTCCAAGAGTAGATTCTGACAAACCATAACCCCACGAATCCATATATGTGATTAGTTTCAAATTCGAATCCAAATCGACTCTCAAAACTCAATTCTTCATTTTTCAAAACTTTGATAAAAATTCTCAATTCTTCCTCTTTGAATCACATAAATTTGATGTTAAATCTAAGATATATTCATGAAATATAGTAGGAAATTGATTATCATCACTTACCCAATGTTTGCAGATGAAAACCTCCTCTCCAAATCACCTCCTACCGAGTCTAGGGTTCTAAAATGTGAGGAATGAGACTAAATCCCGACATTCCAGCCCTTATGTCCAATTGCAGATGTCGCAATTGCGAAGAAAAGCTCGCAATTGCAGCACTAACATTCTTAAAGAAAATCTTGCAAATACGAAATGGGTTTGCAAATGCGAACCCTGTTCCCTTGCAAAAGCGACTTAGTTGTCGCAAATGCGAACCTAGCCCAGACCAAGTAAATTTTGCTATTGCGACCCAGGCATCAAATTGTGGTACCTGTGATCCCCCTGCTAAGGTCATAATTGCGACCCTGGTTTTCGCAAATGCGACACCAGAGGCATCAGCACACCAGATTTCCTGTTTTCAATCCAAAACATTCCGAAACACGTCTGAAACTCATCCGAGCCCTTGGGACTCCAAACCAAAAATCTACACAAGTCTAAGAACATCATACAAACTCGCTCGCATGATCACAACACAAAAATAACATCTAGAACTACAAATCGGATACCAAAATGCCTGAATTTCAAAGTAAAGTTCAAGAATATCTAGATTTGCAACAAAACGTCCGAATCATATCAAATCAACTTCAAATGATACCAAATTTTGCAGACAAGTTATGAATAGCATAACAGACCTATTTCAAGTTCCAAAATCAAATTTTGAACCCAATAGCAAAACGTCAACCTACGTTCAAACTTTTCAGCCTCAAATTCCCAATTTTCAGCAAAACAACACAAATCAACCTACGGACTTCCGAATATGATTCCGGTAATACACCCAAGTCCAAAATCACGATATAGAGCTATCCGAGCCATCAAAATACCGTTTCAGGGTCGTTTTCACACTTAAGCTTCTAAGTCAAGAACCAAAAGGTCTAAATCAACCTATATTCTTGCTGGAACGAAACCAAAACACCCCGTATGTCATAAAACCCGTATTACACATGTGTGAAGCATCAAAAGGGGAAACGAGGCGCAATTACACAAAATGACCGGTCGGGTCGTTAAATTCTCCCCCTCTTAAAACAAACGTTTGTCCTCGAACGTGCATAAAGACATACCTAAAGTGACAAAAAGATGAGGATAACTACTCCGTATGTCGTGCTTGGCCTCCTAGGTCGCCTCCTCGACTGGATGACCCCTCCAGTGAACCTTCATTGAAGTAATGTTCTTTCATCTCAACTTCCGGACCTATCTGTCCAAGATAGCCACTGGATCCTCAATGTAAGTCAATCCTAGTCCAATTGGACTGAGTTGAAGTCTAACACATGAGACGGATCACCATAATACTTCCAGAGCATAGAAACACGGAACACCAGATGAATCACAGATAAGCTAGGTGGAAATGCAAGCTTGTAGGCCACCTCACCAACTCTCTAAAGGATCTCAAAGGGACCGATATACCTAGGCCTCAATTTTCCCTTCTTCCCAAAGCTCATCTGTGACGACCCGGCCAGTCGTCTCACGAGTTACCGCTCCGTTTTCCCCATTTCTACCTTATTATGCTTCGTTATGTTATTTGGGATGTGTGTGCGAAATTTCATGTCATTCGGACATGGTCTGATTGGGTTTTTGATTAAAAGAATAACTTAGAAGATTTTGAAATTCTTAGGCTTGAATCCGACGGGAATTGGTGTTGAGAGGTTGTTTGAGCATTCCGAAGATTAGAACAAATTCGAATAACGTTATGGGATATGTTGGCATAGTTGGTTGGGGTCCCAGTGGCCTCGGGTGAGTTTAGGGTGGCTAAACGGACTGTTTCGCCCTTGGAAAAAGTTGCAGAAAAACCAGAAGCTGCAATTTTGTAAAAAGAGTAAAGAGACATCGCAAAACGGGATATGCTATCGCAAACCCAGTATGCGAGCCGCAAATCATACACCCAGATCGCACACCCAGATAGATTTCTGGGCAAAGAATAAAGTCAAGAATGCGGTCACATTTTCCCTAATGCGGACCGCATATCCACCACACTGAGACCGCAGACCGAGATAGATTTCTGGGAAAAAATCAACGTCAAAAATGCAGTCAAGAACGTGGTCGCATTTTTGACTTGTGGACCGCAAACCATGCTTCACACTGAACTGTGGTGAAGGCTAGGGTTACGATCTGCGATGGCCATAGCGAAGATGCGGACCGCATGTTGGATATGCGGTCACATTTTAAACCCAACTGGGCATTTTTGTCCCGATTTTTGACCCTTTGTAAATAGAAACCAGTACCCATTGGCCATGCAAAACCCACTACCGTTACCATCTAAGAGAAACACCCCCAAAACACCCTAAACCACAGCAAAATCAACCTCAAAAGCTATATCCAAAGGAGACTTTCCTGGACAAATTCTTAAAAGAGGGGATTTTGGCCATCTTAAACATAATTGGAGCTATAGAGCTCGGATTGAAGCTGATTTCGAGGCGATTTTTGGGAGACTTTCAAGGGAAACATCGGGGTAAGTGTTCTTAACTCAACTTTGGTCAAATTACCCTAGTATGTCGCTATATTTAGTATTTAATTGGTGACTTAAGTTGGAAGACTTGTGAAAAATCCTTAACTTTAGATTTAAAGGTTTGGAGGTCGATCCGATGTCGGAATTCGATAATATTGGTATGGTCGAACTCGTTGGGAGATAGGGAACCCGTTGATGTGAAAATTTCTGAGCTTCGAGAAGTAGGTCGGGGCTCGGGTTTTGCTAATTCCATAATTTCTTGGTATTTTTTTGATTTATTTCGATTGGTCTTTGTCACCCCAGCATATTGTGACATATTAGTTCTGATTTTGGATAGATTCGACGCGCGTGGAGGCCAATTCGAAGGCAAAGGCGTCACGGGCTAGGGATTTAGCTGGTTCGAGGTGAGTAGTGATTGTAAATGATGTTCTGAGGGTTTGAAACCCCGGATTTGCACATCGTAGTGCTATATTGAGGTGAGGCACGCGCTCGATGATGAGCGTGGGGTCGTTTACTACTAGGGATTGTGACTTGGTCCATCCTGATTGACGATTTTACTACGCATTTGATTGAAACTTACTTGTTATTATCATGATTTGGGCTGATTGCCATATTTGGGCTTCGTGCCAATTATTTGAACCCTTCGGGGATCTTTATCACTGTTTCCTCACTATTTTTGACTCATTACTTGAACTCAGTCATGCTGTTTACACTATTTTACAACTCAGCCGCTTTTACTCAGTTTTGAGACTTAAATAATATTTTAAATGATGTTTTTGGGCTGAGGACTACTGTTTTACTATAGCCCGAGGGGATTGTGATGATTTTCTGACTGAGTACGGCCGAGGGCCAGATATGAGGTTTTACTGAGTGAATTGAGGCCGAGGGCCTGAGATACTTTATGTGCCACGAGGTGGCTTGTGATTGATATGAGGCCAAGGGCCTAAGATAATTTATGTGCCATGAGGTGGCTTGTGACTGATATGAGGCCGAGGGCCTGAGATACTATATATACTCCACGAGGTGGCTTGATTGATATGAGGCCGAGGGCCTAGATATGTGCCACGAGGTGGCTTGATATTACGGTTGGGCCGTAAGGGGCCCCTCCCGGAGTCTGTACACCCCCAGTGAGGCGCGGGTACCCATTGTGATGTGAAATATAGCCCGAGGGGCTGATATTGTATTATGTGATAGCCCGAGGGGCTGATGTTGTACTATGTGATAGCCCGAGGGGCTGATACTGTTCCATGTGATAGCCCGAGGGGCCGATATTGTTTTGAGATTTGAGCCCGAGGGGCTGGTACGGTTTTATGATATTGCCCGAGGGGCGAATTTGTTGATATATATATATATGGCCCGAGGGGCGATGTTTTACTTCATATTATTTACCTAAAATATTACATGTTTTTACCTATTGAAAGGAGATTTTACTTGATTTCTCACTAATTTACTGTTTGCAAATGGTGTTTTAATGCTTCATTATAGAATGCCTTGTGCTTTGTGTGTTTTCTTACCTTCAGTCGTTACTTATGCTTATTACTCACTGAGTTGGAGTACTCACATTACTCCCTGCACCATGTGTGCAGATTCAGGCGTTGTTGGTTCCACTCCGGAGTACTGATTCCTCCTGTCCAGGCGGTGATCCAGAGACTACGAGGTAGCTGTTGGCGTCCGAAGCCCCGTATCTCTTTCATCTTGTTGTTCCTATGTTCTTTAATAATTGTGCCAGATATTGTAATTAGTAATCTTGTTATTAGGATTCATTAGTTGCTCATGACATTGTGACACCCCAGTTTAGGCTGTAGTCGGGATGGTTAGCTATACTTTCTGCGGATGATTGCTATTATACCATGCTTGTATTGTTTTCTTGGTAATTAACTGATTAAGAAAATGAGATTTGGTTTGAATTGGCTGGCCTTGTCTTCACGAGAGGTGCCTTCACGACCGGGTTCGGGGTAAGGGTCGTGACATCATCACACCCTTCATGGGTGAAACCCGGAGCAAAACCCTCTCTCCAACCATAAATGCTACATCACGAACCTTCCGATCAGCATAACTCTTTTGCCTAGACTAGGCTATGGAAGCTGATCCTGAATCAACTTGACTTTCTCCAAGGCTTCTCGAACCAAATCTGTGCCCAAAAACCTAGACTCTCCCAGCTCAAACCAACCAACAGGAGAACGACACCGTCTCCCATATAGGGCCTCAAAATGAGTCATCTGCTCGATTGGTAGCTATTGTTGTAGGCGAACTTTACAAGTGGCAAGAACTGATCCCAAGAACCCTCAAAATTCATAACACAGGCACGAAGCATATCCTCTAATATCTTAATGGTGCGCTCGGACTGCCCATCCGTTTTGGGGTGGAATGTTGTACTCAACTCAACCCGCGTGCCTAACTCACGCTGCACATCTCTCCAGAAATGCGATGCGAACTGCATACCTCGATCTGAGATAATTGATACCGACACACCGTGGAGACGATCAATCTCGCGAATATAGATCTGAGCCAGCTGCTCTGCAGAATAGGTAGTCACTACCGGAATGAAATGAGCCGACTTGGTCTATATGTCCACAATTACCGGAACTGCATCAAATTTCTTCAAAGTCCGTGGGAGCCCAACAATGAAGTCCATGGTAACACGCTCCCACTTCCACTTGGGAATCTCATGTCTCTGAAGCAAAACGCTCGGCCTCTGATGCTCGTATTTCACCTACTAAAAATTTAGGCACCGAGCCACATACTCCACTATATTTTTCTTCATTATCCTCCACTAATATTGTTGCCTCAAATCCTGATACGTATTAGAGGCACCAAGATGAATGGAGCACCGCAAACTGTGGGCCTCCTCAAGGATCATCTCATGTCACCCACCTACATTAGGCACACATAACTGGCTTGCATCTGCAGCACATCGTTATCTCCGACAGAAATATCCTTAGCATCGTCATGCTATATTGTGTCCTTAAGGACAAGAAAATGGGGGTCGTCATACTGACGCTCTATGATGCGGTCATATAAAGAAGACCGAGAAACCATACAAGCAAGAACCTGACTGGGCTCCGAAACATCCAATGTAACAGACGGATTAGCCAAGGCCTGAACATCTAGGGCTAGTGGCCTCTCTGCTACCGGTAGATATGACAAACTAACAATACTCTCCGCCTTTCGGCTAAAGGCATCGGCAACCACATTGGCCTTCCCGGGATGATATAGAATAGTGATATCATAGTCTTTAAGCAAATCTAACCATCTCCGCTATTGCAAATTAGGATCATTCTGCCTGAACAGATGCTGTAGACTCTGGTGGTCGGTATAGACCTCACATGGAACACCGTACAGGTAGTGCTTCCAAATCTTAAATGCATGAACAATAGCTACCAATTCCAAGGCATGGATCAGATAATTCTTCTCATGGACCTTCAACTGCCGAGACGCGCATCCAATCACCCTACCGTCTTGTATCAACATCGCGCCAAGCCCAATACGTGATGCATCACAATATATAGTGCAAGACCCCGAACCCATAGGTAACACAAACACTGGGGTTGTAGTCAAAGTAGTCTTGACCTTTTGAATGCTTGCCTCACACTCCTCAGACCATCTGAAAGGAGCAACCTTCTGGGTCAATCTGGTCATAGGTGCAGTAATGGCTAAGAAACCCTCTACGAAACGGCAATAATACCTACCAAAACCAAGAAAACTTCTAATCTTAGTAGCTTAAAACGGTCTGGGCCAAATCTGAACTGCCTCAATCTTCTTTGGATCTACCTTGATCCGCTCACTCGACACTACATGACCCAAAAACACCACCAAATCAAGCAAGAATTCATACTTTGAGACTTTCGCATACAACTTCTTCTCCCTCAAGGTCTGGAGCAAGATCCTCAAATGTTGCTCATGATCTTCCCAAATACTGGAGTACACTAAGATGTCTTCAATAAACAAAATGACGAATGAGTCAAGATATGGCTGGAATACGTTGTTCATCGGGTGCATAAATGGTGCTGGGGCATTGGTAAGACCAAATGACACCACGAGGAACTCGTAGTGACTATACTGAGTTCTGAAGGCAGTCTTCGGAATATCCGGATCCCGAATCTTCAATTGATGATGCCTTAACCTCAAATTAATCTTTGAGAACACTCTGGCACCCTATAGCTAGTCATATAAGTCATCAATCCGCGACAATGGATACCTGTTATTCACTGTGACCATGTTCAACTATAATAATTACACACGCGCATAGAACCATCGTTCTTCTTCACAAACAAAGCTAGAGCACCCCAAAGCGGCATACTAGGCCAAATGAAAACCTTATCAAACAACCCTTGCAACTGCGCCTTCAACTCTGCTGGGGCCATATGTTATGCTGTACTAGAAATGGGCTGAGCAGCAACAAGTCAATATCAAATTCAATATCTCTATCGGGTGGCATGCCCGAAAGATTTGCTGGAAAAACATCTGGGAAGTCTCTCACTAACGAAACTGACTCAACGGTAGAAGTATCAGCACTGAAATCTCCCATGAAGGCTATAAAAGCATCACACCCCTTCTCAACCATCCGCTAAGCCAGACGCAAACCTGCTATGAACATAATCCAATGTACCCGTCCACTCTAACCGCGGTAAACCCGACATAGCCACTTTCACAGTCTTAGCATGACAATCCAGAATAGCACGATAAGGCGACAAAACCAATCCATGCCCAAGATAACATCAAATCTACCATACTGAGTAACAATAGATCAACTCTGGTCTCAAAACACACCAATAACAACTAAACACGATCGACACACACGGTCCACAATAATAAAATCTCCCACATGCGTGGACACATAAACAAAAGAACTCAAAAAAACACGATATATATCCAAATACGGAGCAAAGTAAGATAACACATATGAATAAATGGGTCCCAGATCAAATAAGATTGATGCATCCCTATGACAAATCAGAACCATACCTGTGATGACTTCGTCTGATGCGACTTCCTTCGTCCTACTCGAAAAAGCATAGAATCTAGCATGGCCTCCCTCTCTAAGGCGACCTCTACCTGCCTGACCCCCACCCCTAGCTGATTGTGCGGGTGGAGAGGCAACTGGAGCAGCAAACCTAGCCTATGAAGTCTGTGGACCTGGTGTAATTCGTGGAGCCTGAGTAGTCTGTGGAGGTGCACCGCTCCTGAGTCTGGGGCAGTCCCTCACCATATGTCGGGTATCACCACACTCAAAGCAAGCCCTCGGTGGGGGTGGTTGCTGAAACTTGCTCTGGCTTGATCGGCTAGACTGTCCATTGAAGGCATCCTGTGCAGGAGGTGCACTAGAAAGTGGATGAGCAAAGTGTGCAACCTGAGACCTCGAGATAGCCGGAGTACCACTAGAAGCTGGAAGTGCTGGATGAACTGGACGACTCACATAGCCTCTAACATGACGGGTTGTAACTGCAATGTGGCCACCACTAAATCCTCCAGTACCTCGAGGCCTTATGGCCTCCCTGTCCTCTCTCTCACGGCCCCGCATACTTTCCAACCTTTGTGTGATCTCTAGCACTTGCTAATAAGGGGTATATGTCTCCAACTCCCGAGACATGCTAAATCTAATACCATAGTCGAGCCCCTCGATGAATTGGCGGACTCGCTCTCTGACTGTAGGAACCATGGTAGGTGCATGTCTGGACAACTCATTGAATCATATGGCATACTCTGACACAGTCATAGTTACCTAGCACAACTGCTCAAGCTCTACGCGTCATGCATCCCGAAGGGTCCGGGGAGCAAACTCTCTCAAGAACATCTCTAAAAACTGAGTCCATGTGAGTGAAGCTACATTGGCTGGGCTACCCTCCTCGTAAGCCCTCCACCACTAATACGCTGCTCCTGACAGCTGGAATGTAGTAAAAGCAACCCCGCTCGTCTCCACAATACCCATGGTGCGAAGAATATGGTGGCACTTCTCTAGAAAACCCTACACATCCTCTGAAGCTAGGCCATTGTAAGTAGGTGAATGATACTTCTTGAACCTCTCAAGTCTAAGCTGCTCCTACTCAGATGCCACCGCCCTAACCTTGGGCTGAATTGGAGCTACAGATTGCGCTAGCATAACCTCTGGGACCTAATCGACATGGACCTGCTGCTCTGGGGTATGGGCCGTGGGAGTTTGAGCTCCTCTTCCAGCCTGAGATGTGGCTGGTGCAAGTGAAATCAACCGCGCCTGAGTTAGAGGACCGAACATGCTCAAAACCTGTGCTAGGACTCCTGAAGTGCAGGGGTGACAACAGGCGCCACGGCTTCTTGTCCCCTAACTGGAGCTACTGGTGGCTCGTCAACCGAAGCTCTGGCAGGTGCTCTAGCTGCACCACGTGCCCCTCCTCGGCATCTGCCCCGGCCCCAGCCTCTCGCGGCTCTATTTGAGGGCATGGGTGTCTGATCGTCGGATCCAGCAGTGCGTATCCTCACCATATGTGAAAGAATAAGAAAGACAGATTCAGATTTCAACGTCAACAAATTCGAAGAATAAGGAATCAAAGAAGTGGAGTTTTCCTAACAGTTTCATATCCTCTCGAAGATAAGTAAAGATGTTTCTGTACCGATCCGCAACACTCTACTAAACCTTCTTATGACTCAGAACACCTATGAACCTAGAGCTCTGATACCAACTTGTCACAACTCTAATTTCTCACCTTAGGATGTCGTGATGGAACCTAGTCTCTAAGACTAGGTAAGCCTAATATTAAATAATAATATAATAGGAATAACTAAAAGAGATACGAAAATAAAACATAATAACTCATATTAACTTCCAAAATATAACCTCAATAACATATTCACAAAACCAGTGGAACTGAGTCATAAACTCTACAAAATATTATATAATTTCTAGTACAACACTGTCTGATAAAAAATAATGACAAGATAAGGAAGGTGACTCTGAGGCCTGCGGACACGGAGCAGGTATACCTTGAAATCTCTGGAAAGCAGCTAACAAGTCAATCACTAACGTACAGCACAGGAAGACGTACCTGGATCTGCACAAAAAGATGTGCAGAAGCGTAGTGTGAGTACACTACAACAGTACCTAGTAAGTATCAAGCCTAACCTCGGTAGACTAGTGACGAGGCATGGTCAAGACACCTACAAGGACATGATAAACAAAATAAAATATAATAACGAGGAGTAACGGAATAACGGAGAAATGAATGATAACGAAGCAATTTAATAACATAAACTTATGGTAGAATTGTGAGCATAAAGATAACAAGAAGGAAGCAATTAATGAGAACCACAAATAGTCAAATACGGACAAAACTGATAAGAAAAGGAAGAATAAAAGCAACAAGAACTGATCAACCAATAACTCTTTTTGTTATGAAATGCACAACAAGAATCACAACCGAGGTACCGCAATTGCGATACCCGTGATCCCATTGTTAAGGCCACAATTGCAACACTGGTGTTCACAAATGCAACACCAGAGGCATCAGCACACCAAATTTTTTTATTTCAGTCCAAAATATTTCGAAACACGTCTGAAACTCATCTGAGGCCTCAGGGCTCCGAACCAAACATCCACACAAGTCTAAGAACATCATACGAACTCGCTCGCGCGATCAAAATACAAAAATAACATCTAGCACTACGAATCAGACACCAAAACACATGAATTTCAAAGTAAAATTCAAGAACCTCTAGATTTGCAACTAAATATATGAATCATATCAAATCAACTGCAAACAATACCAAATTTTGCAAACAAGTTCTAAATAGTATAACAGACCTATTCCATGTCCCAAAATCAAATTTCGAACCCGATAGCCAAAAGTCAACCTACGGTCAAACTGTTAAACCGCAAATTGCCAATTTTTGGCAAAACAACGCAAATCAACCTACGGACTTTCGAATTCGATTTTGCGCATACGCCCAAGTCCAAAATCAAGTAATGAAGCTATCGGAGTCATCAAATACCATTCAGGGATTATTTTGATAAAAGTCAAAATTTGGTCAATATTTCTAACTTAAGCTTCTAAGTCAAGAACCAAAGGGTCTAAATTACCCGAAATCTTTCCGGAATGAAACTAAAATACCCCGTACGTTATTAAACCCAAATTACACATGTGTGAAGCATTAAAAGGAGAAACGGAGCACAATTACACAAAACGACCGGTCGGGTCGTTACATCAGCAAATTAAAGTAAAATAGACTGACTAAAACGTTAGAAGTTCGAATCGGGATGGAAGATAAATAATTTTCATCATTTCTTGCTCTCATCCTCCTCTACAAGAATTTACAATCTATTTCTTTCAGTTCTACATAGAACTCCGTAGATCTCAGAAAAATCAAGAAAAATCGGAACTTTATTTCTCAAAGTCGTTGAGTTACGGCCACTTTCATCCCATGAAATATACATGAAAGAATATATTTTGCGCGGATCTATTTTTTGATATTATTTTTTCCTACAATTCGACGAAAATTTTTTTGGCGAAGCGCCAAGAAATATGTTGTGATTACAATATATTGTTGTATGTATTCTATTTTTAAAGTGTAAATACAATGTATTTATATTTTGTTGGATCTTTTTATTATATTTTTCAAATCTGGCCGGCTCAGATCTGGCATGATTTGAGTGTATTATCTATTTTTAAGTGTAAAGTGTATTCTTGTATTTTTCGCCGAATTTTCTCCGATCTAGCCGTCTTAGATCTGACCGAATTTGAGCGTATTCTCCATTTTAAAATTTTGTTATTTGTATTTTTATATACACTATATTTCACCATTGAAATGTATTCATGGATACAAATGAAAACATTGAATCCTTATGTCATGAACTGTACTCATGGATACAGCCGAATTGGTGCCATGAATATACTGAATACACCTGAAAACCAAAATACTAGCTACGAATGAAAAATATCTAAACTGTAGTTACGTGGAGTAATTAGTTATCAAACTACTATCATTTCTAAAAATTCCCCTAAAAATTAAGAAAAATAACCAGCTTAGTTCAAAAGACTGCTTTGATAAAGACTCGAACTACAGTGTTTTGGCCCAAAGCGATTCCTTTGATTTCCGCCAAATATTGATGTGTCCAGCAGCATTTTATGATTGTGGGTGTGATCATTTATTCTATTTCAATTTATATGACAGTAGTTTAACTTCATATAAAAATTTAATAAAATAATTATTATTTTTATACTTATGGTATAAGAAGCTTGAAAAATAAAAGATATTTTGTGAAGCTATAAAAACCTTTTTATAAAGGATAAAATAGATAAAAGTTAATTTAAAGTTAAATTATTTTCATATATACATAAGTATCTTTCTTTCTCAAATGTACTAATAAAAAAAGTGTGTCACTTAAATTGAAAAAAAAAGAAGTATATTTTGTATACAAATATATATCGTCCCGGAGGGTATTAATGGTTACTCAACCACCCACTACCTAATACTTGGATCCATCCATGGACTGTAAAGGGCCGTTTAGTTACCAGGATAATAATAAAATATGAGATTATAGTAATTTCATATTTAGTTGTAAGTATTAGCTAATACTGTTATAAATTTTATAGCAAAATAATCCTAGTTATCGTCATGTAAGGGGTGAGATCCCATAGGATATTGAACCGAACGACACCTAACTATTGGAGGCTGGATTGAACAATGGATGAAGGTGAAACTACAGGGACCATTGCTAAAAGCAACGACGATGATTCTAAAAATCTTGAAATTCTAAAACTAAGTAACGGTCAAAATATTTCCAAGACTCCTTTTTTTAGGAACATAGCTGGAATAAGATAGATATAGAGCACAAATAGACGGGTAGATTACACTAGTACAACATCCATAAAACTTGCAGTACTTTAAGATGAAAATAAGAAAAAGCTGCCTCCACGGCTCCACCTATGGTGCAACATACGTTAATACTACTACTACTAAAGCAGAAATATTTTCTGCGTGGAACAGAGTTCAAGCAACTTCTTCCGACCTATAAAACTATTGGATTTTCTGCAGTACCATCCTCCGGATCAGTCATCAATTCAGCCGGAAAATCACCTCTGAGAATTTGAACTTTGAACGTCATTTTTGCTCTGCTGCACTCCAGAAGTTCAAACACAATTCCATCTCCGATCTTCAAATTATTATCATTCACAAAATTTCTCCAGCCTTGCTTAAACCTCCTTCGATAGTCTCCAGAGCAGCACATGTCCCACTTCTTTCCACTGCAAGTGAGAACTACAGGAACTTCACCTGGAGTAAGTTCTGGGCATATTTTGGCTGGTAAGAACTGTCCATAGAGTAGGATACGATATTCTTGAATTAGTTATTATCAGCGTGCGTCGTGCACACACCCACACTAGCAGAGGTGGCAAAATCAACTATAGATTTAATAACTCGCTCAAACTTTTAACCGGTTGGGTATGACCCCAACTTGACGCAACCACCTAATGAGTCAAAACAAGTGAAAATAGTGTAATCCGATTCGTCAAAATGCAACTCAAATCAAAACATATAAAATCATATTGGATTTCTTTTTTTCTTTTACAAAAAGCTAAATAAGGAAATTAAGGAGAGGTTGGACCATGTTAAGTAGGTTGACCTAATTTTGACTCAGACAAACTTTAGGTGGATTGATAATGGCATGTTTACTTATTTGACATGTTTTGATCCATCCAAAAGTCGACCTCAGTCGCCTATTTAGCACCGCTACTGCATACGAGCATTCAATGAAAGAGGAGTTAGAAACGAAGTTACCATCATATACTTGGGCTCGAGGTTTGACTCGCCGAGGATGAAATCAAAGTATGGTTTGCCGCAAAGTGGTGATATATCTTCATCTTCAGAATCAGCCATCGATTTTCCTATCTTTGCGTTCTTTGCAGGTCCCTTGTATAACATCTAAAGAAAATAAGTTACATATTGAATCTTTTTTAAACAAATGTCAAAAATCAAACATGAAGTTTTACTTTTCAAATGAGAGAGTTACTGAGTACACTCAACCGAACTTGCAAAACCACCGAAAGAAGAACCAAAAGAAGAAAAAAGAAGTGATAAAAACAAAGCAAAACGCCATGCATTGATAATCATTATTGTCAACCGAATGAAACTGCATACCCCATGTTAAGGCAAAAGAGGAATGGAAAAGGAAATCAAATGCTCATAGTTGTCATACAAACTTTATATAATACAAATACTAAAGTTCTATCACGCATGTAAGCTTCTCTACACAAATATTATTGGTAACCTTATAAAAATGAAAAACAACTGTAAGTATATATAACTTAACTAGCTAGTGTATAAAATAGGAACTTGTAGGGATGGCAAAAACCACCTTCATATTTGGCAGTCTCTTGGAGAGTACTTTTGAAGTTCTTCTTCCACTTCAATTGTACAACTGATTATTAAGGTCTCTATTTCAGCTCCCTCTCTCTCCTTATGAATATTCTCTGCCTCTTCTCCACTAATCTATGCACGCCTTCTAAAGCTGTGGCCCACCGCGGGCCTGGCCTAACGGGTCTGGCGGGCCTGGGCCTGAGGCGGGCTTGGGCCTAGCGGTCCCGGGCCTGTCGGGCTCGTGGGTAGGGACCGGCCCACTACGGGCCTAGGCCCGCTACGGGGCGGGCCCGCGGGCCCAACGGGCCTAACGGTTTTTTTTTTTTTTTAAAACAACGAAAATTTCTTTTAATAAGCCTTTTATATATATATATGTTGTATATATTGTATATAAATATACATATAAACTATGTATATGTATTATATAAATATATTATTTTATATAAGTATTGTATATAATGTAAATTCATATCTATA